>OZ030027.1:47732805-47992805 GCA_964023405.1 Apodemus agrarius
ATCTTACTGCCTGAGCCATTGATGATATGTTCAGGATGTTGTCTCCCGTACCAATGCATTTAAGGTATTCCTGACTTTGTTGTCTATTAGATTTCGTGTACTGGTTATATGGTGAGTTGATTGATCTACATGGACTTCAGTTTTGTACAGGATGATAGACCACAATCTATTTGCTTCCTTCTACCTGCAGACATCCAGTTAGACCAGCACCATTTGTTAAAGATGCTTTCAATTTTTCATTGTATGACTTTGCCCTTGCTGTGAAAAACAACTATGTATAGATGTGTGTGTTTATTTCAAGGTCTTCAATTCAATTCCGTTGCTCAAGTTGTCTGTTTCTATAGCAATTCCATGTAGTTTTGATTATGATTGTTCAGTATCATAGTATGAGATAAGAGATAGAGAAATCTTGAGAAGTTCTTTTATTGCTCAGGGTTATTTTACCTAACCTGGGCCTATTATTTTTCCTTGTGAAGTTGAGAACTAGTCTTTCAAGCTCTGTAAATAGTTGTATTTGAATTTAATGAGAAATACATAGTCTATACATTTCTTTTGTTAAGATGGCCCTTTTCAATATGTTTACATCCTGTTTACTATGTTTACTATGTTACTATGTTGTGTACTATGTTTACTATGTTTACTAGGTATACATCTTAAGATGGCCCTTTTTACTATGTTTATCTTAACAATTATTAATCTTGGGAGATCTGTCCATCATATGGTATATTCCTCAAGTTTTTTCTTCAGTGACTTGAAGTTCTTTTCACTCACCTACACAACTTCCTTACAAATACACTGAGATATTTCATAGTATTTGTGGTTATTATAAAGGGTGCTCTTTCTCTAATTTCTATCTCAGCCCACTTATTGTTTGGGTAAAGGTAGGCTACTGATTTTTTTAAGTTAATTTTGTATCAAGCCAGTTCACTGATGTTGTTTATCAGCTGTAGGATTTCTTTGGCAGAATATTTGGGTTGCTTACATATACTTTCATATCATCTGGGAAAACTGATTCTTTGAGCTTTCACATTATAATCTCTCATATAAAGGCTTTCAGAGGTCAACCAACATGAGGAAAAGTGTCCTAAGAACATGCAAAAGAAACCAAGACACCATCACTTAAACACTCAGCAGACCTCACTTTCCCCCACCCCCAAATTCTAGCAAACAACTGTAACATATATGCAGAGTGCCTAGGGTAGACCCATGCAGGCTACAAGATTGTGTGTCATTATTTAGTAAACCTTCTGATTCCACCTCTGTTGACTGTGCACTTACTGTGTCTTTAACACCTCTGTCTCCCACAATTAATCCTCCTACCTCGTTTATTTATTTATTTATTTATTTATTTATTTATTTAAATGTTTTTTTGAGACATGTTTTCTCTGTGTATCCCTGGCTGTTCTGGAACTCACTCTGAAGACTAGGCTGGCCTCAAACTCAGAAATATGCCTGCCTCTGCCTCCCAAAGTGCTGGGATTAAAGGCGTGTGCCATCCCTGCCAGGCAATCTTCCCACCTCTTGGGTTTCCTAAGCTCCTAGGGGAGGAAACTAGTGTGCAACCCTGGATTCGTTTTGCTTAATGTTCAGGTGTGGGTCTTTCAACTACTCCCAATGCATGATGCTGGGTGTAGACTTTCAAATTACAAATGGGATAAGCACTAAATTCTGAATAGAGCAGAATATCATTAGGGAGTTTCTTGTTTTTGTTTGTTTGTTTGTTTTTGTTTGTGTTGTTTGTGTGTGTGAGTGTGTTTGTGTATGTTCCTATATTTGTGTGTGTGTGTGTGTGTGTGTGTGTGTGTGTGTGTGTATTTTGCCAGTTATATTTGCATCTAAAGTTTGTCTTTCTGTAATATCCTTCTACTGGCTGGTTAAGAGATAGTGTCATTTACAGGCTCTTTCTTTTGTCATGGGCCTCAAATTAAACCAGTCAATAGTTAGTTACCCTCAACTATTGCCCTACCTTATCTTTTTTTTAAATTATTTATTTATTTTATATATGTAAGTACACTGTAGCTGCCTTCAGACACTCCAGAAGAGGGAATCAGATCTCATTACCGATGGTTGTGAGCCACCATGTGGTTGCTGGGATTTGAACTCAGGACCTTTGGAAGAGCAATCGGTGCTCTTAACTGCTGAGCCATCTCTCCAGCCCCTGCGCTACCTTATCTTACAAGCAGGGCAGAGTGTAGGCTGAAATTTTGTTCCTTGGTTAGTGTTTTATTCCCACCACCAAAAACCTTACTTAGTTAAAGAAGATGAACAATTACAACTCTATCCTCCCTTATAAGGAGTCCTCACTAGACTCAACCACAAAGGTTACAAGATTACCTGGAGTATCTACTGCACTAGTTTTATATTTCTCTTCCCAAGAGTCCCACTATTATAGTCATTTCTTCCTGTGTTGACAACCACCCCCAAGTAGGTCTGAAAAATCCATTCCATTTCCCTGTCCAGGAAGATTCATAGATCACCTCCCACACTCTTGGTACTTTCTTGTTTCTATATCTTTCTTGGTGAGTTGTAATATTTTTCTTATCAGCTCATATCCATGTGTAAATTGAGTATTTCTCATGGTTTTTTTCTGGGTCTGGGTTAGGTCACTTAAAATTATGTTTTATGTTCTGATTCCTGCATATATATGCCTGCATATATAATGATGTCCTTGTTTTTAAACTGTAGATAAATTTGGCTCTTCAAAACAGGCAAGTCTCCCAGAAGTCGACAGGTCCCTAGCTAGGCATGAAGCTATACTCCTTTGAGAAGGAGCTCATGCTGGCCTGACTCACAGTGTCCAGAAGAACAAGCACCTATGATAGCAATAACTTACTAGAGAGGTGCAGGATTAGGCGCAGGGCTGTTGAAGCATCTCTGCTTATCCCTGAAGGTAATGGTATGCAGCTGGGCGGTGGTGGCACACGCCTTTAATTCCAGCACTTGGGAGGCAGAGACAGGCAGATTTCTGAGTTCGAGGCCAGCCTGGTCTACAGAGTGAGTTCCAGGACAGCCAGGGCTACACAGAGAAACCCTGTCTCAAAAAACAAACAAACACCCCTCCAAAAAGGTAATGGTATGCAAAAAAAATCCCAATCATATATGTACTTAAAAGGTAAGCTGGTAAAGATATTTTACTCTGTTCCAAAATAGAAGATTTCAAAGTATACAAATAGACAAATGATATGATATATATATAATGAACTGTAAAATACCCCAAGGAAATTCCTATAGCTCATAAATAGTTTCAGGATAGTGGCATGATCCTATATTAATTGAAACAAAATCAGTATCTCTCCTATATACCTCATATATAAAAAGGACAAATGGACTACAAAGAGATCAGGGAATAAACAGCCTTCAGGTTTTTTTTTTTTTTGAGACAGGATTTCTCTGTGTAGCCCTGGCTGTCCTGGAACTTACTCTGTAGAGCAGGCTGACCTTGAACACAGAAATCAGCCTGCCTCTGCCTCCCAAGTGCTGGGATTACAGGCATGTACCACCACTACTGCCTGGCAATAAACAGCCTTCACAGTAGCCAAAAATAATATCAACTGTTTTAAGAGAACTCTAAAGAAACAAATGAAAGACTTGTATGATTAAAAAACTAGAAATCTTTGAAGAAACATCCTGGCCCCCAGACCATTACCAGCTCTCCCAACCATATTCCTGGTTGTAAAGATGGAAATCTCTTTTTTGATTGTTTATGTTTTACATCATGCTCTAAGGGAAAGCTCCAAAGGGTTAGGACACAGGCTGTTTTTTGCTCTGCCATACATGTTTCTGTGTTTTAGAAGGGACTATGTTATTTTCAATACACAGGGCATCACTAAAAGCCTTGGTTGATCAGTCCAGAGCACAATACAACAATGTCTTTCCATTTCAAATGGTGTCATCTTTCCCATGTCATAGGACTAGGCTTTTATTGAGAAGAAAATTCAAGTGTTATTGAACAACCAAAATTAATGTTGACCGTGCCATTGTAATGACCTGTTCAGCAGCTGTTTAGAGGCCTACTCTCTGATGTAGGGAGGACACAATGGCTGGTTGTAAATCAGAGTTGTCTCTTTTTTGTGATTTAGAGCCATATTTTTCAAAGTTCCTGGAAAATAAATTTGTGTATCCTAGGATTCTAATTAGCAGTAAGTCTTGTTGGAATACTTTTTATTTGGGAATGTTATAGCTGATGCGTTTATAAAAAGATAAAGAGAAAAGGAGGATATGCTCTGTGGATGTATGGTAAGGTATGGGAGAAGGGGATGTCTCAGCAGGCCCATGTAGAGGCATTCTTTCCCCCTGAGGGACCAGCCACATGATGGTATAGTATAGTATAGAGTTTCCAGGGAATAGGGAGGGCAGTTAAGAGGGTAGAAGAGACAGAGAAATGCAGATAGAGAAAGTAGAGAAGCAGAGGTGGGCCATGACCAAGTGAAGAGAAGGGGAAGGGAATGGGGAAGGAAGGGGGGAGGAAAGTGCTCAAGAGGGCAAGAGAGAAGCAGGATACAAAAACGAGGGAGGAGGTGACAAGCAGCCCCATTTATCAGGTCAGGCCCACCTGGCAGTTGCCAGGTAACTATAGGGAGGAGCATAACTAGCTGTTGCCAGGAAACTGTGGGGGTGAAGTTGTTAGGTAGAATCCTAACAATAGTGCCAGCCTTCATTTATCCAAAGTCTACTTGATATGACTTACTAACCCCTAAGAACTGGTAAACCCTTTACAGTATCGAGTTAAGTCTTTTACATCACAATATAATGTTGCATTGCTACCCACAAATGAGATGCCATTTAAAACCTTCAGAAATTTTAACTTCAAATGGATCTCACACCAAAGTGCAGATCAAGTTGAAGATGCCAATGAAATTGGCCTCTCTGGTTTGCCTTTCTGACAGGCATGATATACAAGCTTCTATTACAATTGTTTTGTGCAGATGCATACCCATGCTTTAGATATTCAGATGCCAACTGTCTTCTGGGAATGGCTAATACCACAAGGGATCTCACAGTTGGCTGAGGTCCCTTGATATAACCCAGCAGTAGCACAGAACACAGGAAACACTAAAGCATTCAAGTCTGCTCAGATCCAGGGAAATTGGAGCATGGCAACCAGAAGAACCCTGCACCTCTTCTGACTAGCAGGTTTCCCTAGAAGTCCTGATTGACCAGTGACCTTCAATGGCATGTGATGAGCACCTCCTTCATGGTTAGAGTGTTAGAGCAACACAGCAGAGTATTTATTCCATGCTCTTTGAGTAACATCCTCTTGTCAGTGAGTCCATACCATGTGTGTTCTTTTGTGAGTAAGGTACCTCACTGACGATATTTTTTAGACCCATCCATTTTTCTGTGAATTTCATGAATTCATTGTTTTTAATAGCTGAGTAGTACTCCATTATGTAAATGTACCACATTTCCTGTGTCCATCCCTCTGTTGAAGGTTATCTAGGTAGTTTCCAACTTCTGGCTATTATAAATATGGCTGTTATGAACATAATGGAGCATGCGTCTTTATTACATGGCGGAACATCTTCTGGTATATGCCCAGGAATGGTACAGCTGGGTCTTCACATAGTACTAGGTCCAGTTATCTGAGGAACTGTCAGACTGATTTCCAGAGCTTGCAATCCCACCAGGGAGGAGCATTCTTCCTTCTCCCATCCTCACCAGCATCTGGTGTCACTGTTTTTTATCTTAGCCATTCTGACTGCTGTGAGGTGAAATCTCAGCTCCTTTTGATTTGCATTTCCCTGATGACTAAGGATGTTGAACATTTCTTGAGGTGCTTTGATTTTCCTCAGTTGAGATGTCTGTTTGGCTCTGTTCTCCACTTATTAATAGGGTCATTTTGTTATCTGGAGTGTAACTTCTTGAGTTCTTTGTATATATTGAATATTAGCCTTCTATCTATAGGTAAAGATCTTTTTCCAATCTCTTGGTTGCCACTTTGTCAATGAGGTACATTTCCTGTATGTAGCAAAATGCTGGGTCCTGTTTAGATGTCCAGTCTGTTAGTCTATGTCTTTTTTTAATTTTTTAATTTTTTTTGTTTTTTTTGGTTTTTAGAGACAGGGTTTCTCTGTGTAACCCTGGCTGTCCTGGAACTCACTCTGTAGACCAGGCTGGCCTCGAACTCAGAAATCTGCCTGCCTCTGCCTCCCAGAGTGCTGGGATTACAGGCATGTGCCACCACCGCCCTGCTCAGTCTATGTCTTTTTATTGGGCAATTGAGTCTGTTGATATTAAAAGATATTAAGAAATCGTGATTGTTACAGTCTGGTATTTTTGTTGTTAGAGGTGGAATAATGTTTGTGTGCCTATTTCCTTTTCTGTTTTTTGAAAGATTACTTTCTTGGTTTTTCTAGGGTGTAGTTTCCCTCCTAGTGTTGGACTTTTCCATCTATTGTACTTTGTAGGGGTGAATTTGTCGAAAGATATTGTGAAGGTTTGGTTTTGACATGGAATATCTTGGTTTCTCCATCTATACTAATTGAGAGTTTCTCTGGGTATAGTAGGCTGGGCTGGCATTTGTGTTCTCTTTGGGTCTGTATGAGATCTACCCAGGAACTTCTAGCTTTCAGTCTCTGTTGAGAAGTCTGGTGTAGTTCTGATAGGTCTGCCTTTGTATGTTACTTCACCTTGTCCCCTTACTGATTTTAATATTCTTTGTTTTGTACATTCTGTGCTTTGACTATTTTGTGATGGGAGGAATTTCTTTCCTGGTCCAGTCTATGTAGGATTCTGATATGTTCATGGTCATCTCTTTCTTTAGGTTAGGGAAGTTTTCTTGTATAATTTTGTTGAAGATATTTACTGGCCCTTTAATTTGGAAATCTTCACTCTCTTCTGTACCTATTATCCTTGGATTTGGCCTTTTCATTATATCCTGGATTTCCTGGATGTTTTGGTTTAGGAGCTTCCCCCCACCCCCAAATTCTTGACTGTAGTGCCAATGTTTTCTATGGTATCTTCTGCACCCGAGATTCTCTATTCTGTTTCTTGTATTCTGTTGGTGATATTTGCATCTATAAGTCCTGATCTTTTTCCTAGGTTTCTATATCCAGGGTTGTCTCTCTTTGTGGTCTTTTTATTGTTTCTATTTCCAGTTTTAGATCCTGGATGGTTTTGTTCATTTTGTGCAGTTCTTTCACCTGTTTGCATCCAAAATAGAGATATAGAGATTTTCTTTTTTCTTTTTCTTTTTTTCTTTTTTCTTTTCTTTCTTTTTTTTTTTTTTTTTTTACTTTTGTGACATGAATATTGGTTTTTTTTCTGGTTTGTTTTGTCTTGTTTTTGACTTTGGATATTTTATTTATTTACATTGCAAATGTTATCCCCTTTCCAAGTTTGCTCTCCATAAACCCCCTATCCCATCCTCGCTTCTCCTGCTCTATGCATGGTAGAAAATACAGAGACAAAGTGTGGAGCAGAGACTAAATGAAAGGCCATCCGAAGATGGCCCCAACTGAGAATCCATCCCACATACAGACAACAAGCCCAGACTCTTTTTCGTCTTTCTTTGTTAGAAAATCGAGAGGGCAGCTTCACTGAGTAGGTTTTGTGAGGCCCTTGACTTAACCCTACATGGGTCTAGAGTAGAGAGCATGGAAGCAGCTCCACTTCCAAAGCCTGGTTTTGTTGTTTTTGTTTGTTTTATAGGACATGTCAGTTTATCAATATAATGTCTCTTACACAGATGTACTTGTATGCACATATGCAGGCTAGAGGTCATTATTGGTATCTGATGTATTGTTCCCCACCTTCTTTTGAGACAATGTTTCTCTGAATCAGGACCGTGCTGATTTTGCTATTCTGACTGGCCAACTAGTATCAAGGATCTGCCTCGTTCTGCCTCCCAGCACTGGGTCCACTTCTCATCTGATGTGGATTGAAGTCCTCATGCTTGCATAACTAGCACTTTTCTCACTAAACCATCTCCCAGCCCTATTTTTCTTTTTGTGCAAGGGGCTTTAGTAATAGAGCTTGTAGAAGCAGCACAGTAACAGATCATGTAAATTCCACTCTTGGACGTGCATGCATTCGCTGCAATTACTTAAACAAAATGGCAGGTGATCTTAATGTCCTAAGGGTCTATGGAGTGCCCTCTGGGTGCTTCACAGTATCCAATCCATAACAGTAATTACCACAACATATTGTAAAAGGAAGGGTCAAAGTTGGAGAGAGCAACACAAGGGCTCCATAACACCAGAGCACTCCAGTTGAATTTATTTCCACCTGTTTTAAGCTTATCACAGATTTTAGATTTTGAGATTACTGCACTGAATATAGAGTAGAAGTACATGTTTTCTTAGCAGAAACTTCCGAGATATTTAACTCACTGTATAAAATACAGTGGAAATCAATCTTGTTTAGGTTTTTCTTTTTTATTGCTTAAGAAAGTGTGCAGAATAAGCCTCCCACCATTTTAGACTTAAAAGCCATCTTATAGTAAAGACAAACTAGCTTCATTCTTATTTATGATCAGATTAGGCTATGCCTGAACAACCAAATCTTTTGGGTTCATCCTCTCTCATAGAGAACCTGACCTATGTTTACATTCAAATTAACTAACAGGCCAGTATCTAGCACCACTTTCCAGGCTATTTCCCAAGATATCTATACCTCCAGGTTACAAGTTTGCCCCTGACCCTACACTTCCTAACAAGCACCAATGAAGAAAAAGAACTGTAAGTTTATGATTTGGCTCCCAGCACCAACAAATGCTTGTTATGTTAAAGGCCATAATGCCCCCCGCCAATCAAAGGTGTACCAGGCTAGAAGCTCCCTTCCTGTCTCTATAACTTCTTGCCAGAAACTAAGCTTAGGAACGCCCCTCCTGTTTTGCTGCCTCAGAGACAGTGGTGTGGCCCAAGCTCAAGCTTAAATAAAGAGACCCTAATTCAATTACATCTGGACCAATCCTTGGTGAGCCTTTAGGATTCATGAAGGCTTCCTGGCACATTTTGGTGCTTTGGCCAGGAACTCCAAGGCCTCCAAAACCTGCCCTGGTGGGTCGCAATAGTGGTAATGTCTGTCCGAGTCCGTGTCTGGCCATGTGTGTATGAACAGTAATTCCTGTCTGTTGCTATCTATGTGCCTGTGTGGTGCCACAATTTAATTCTGTCTAAGTAATTCTGTAATGCTATGCTAGAAAGAGGCCTAAAAAGAATGTTGTTTTCACATGTGGCTGGACGGTCATGCAACCACACAGGGGCCAGAACATGTTCCTGGCCCTATAGCAGGGTGGGTCTGTATTCAGAGAGCTACAGGTGTCCATCTACCTGTTTGGTTACTTTAGTTTCTCTCCTGACAGAGAAGAGTATATGAATGTCTTTTCTTGTGTGTGATCGCCACCTTCTGGATGTTTCTTGTTCCTGCCTGATAGAGAAGAACAAAAGTTTTCTTGTGTTTTGTGTTGTTGTCTCTCTTAATGGCACCTTTCTGACCTGCATTTAACATGGGACAGGCACCTTCAACCCTACTAGAATTGCTGCTCACCCATTTTAAGCATGTTAAAACGAAGGGGAGGGAATCTCTCTGTCATTATTTACTAAGATTAATTAACAACATTCTGCATGTCAGAATGGCCCACTTTCAACCCAGGCTGCTCCACAGATAGATCCTTAATGTAGGATTGGTCTAAGGGACTGAGAAAGTCATTTTCTAACTCACATTTGTCCAGTCTGTCCAAGTAACTTATGTGGTGGTCTGGTAAGATCTCCTAGAGGACCCACCCACTTGGCTTAAACTTTTTGTCCCCAGACAACAGGCAGAAGTTTTTGCCTTTGATTTTCCCACCCCCACCTTATTCACCTGCTCAGGTGGAGCTGCCAGACAGCCCTCCAACAGGCTACCCCACTGTGGGGCTGAGGTGGGTGGTCAGTGTAGGGTGGGGTGGGTGACCTGCTGCAGGGACACTTGGATTGTAGCCTGAGCCTGAGTCTGCTGTCCTGCTGGTGGGTGATCAAGGAATCCAGCCTCATCAAGATTGGCCCTTTGCCACCACTGACCTTTATACCTGCAGACCTCAGAACTCACCCATTTCAGAAATTAATCTGTTAGAATCAGTCCTGTTCACCACAAGCTCATTTGGGATGCCTGCTAGCAACGTTTTCAGGTTCTGTTCACCACAAAAGACAGGGAGAAAATCCAGATAGGGGCCAGGAAGCTGTTTCCTGGTTCTATAAAGGAACCCACCAATGGTAGAAACTGTTGAGGCTGGCTTTCCCTTTCCCACCTAAATTGGCTCTCGAATACTGTTGTGCTAATGTGTATGTCATTTTTTTTCATAATCCTTTTGAGATTTCTGGGTTTTCTCACATGACAAATACCTTTGGAATGAACTTTTCTGTTATAAATTGTTAGGAATTTTGTGTGAGATAAATTGAATTTATGTTGCAAATTAAAGAAACCCAACATCTTTTTTAAAAAACACACCTTTTTAATGGTGTTGTTTGTAGTTGTATAAATGGGTAAAAGATGTTCTTCATAATCATTCAGTTAGCAAACTATGGAAAGTATGTGAAACTTAAACTAGTGTGAAATACTATACAGAGCCACAGAAAGGGTATGTTCATGTAGACTTTAGTGACACAGAATACATTGTTAGGGTCACATGACCGATAGCGTAGCACTAATGATAGATCATAGCACTAAGTGCCTTCATAAAGAAATAGGAAAGTTCTCATACTAACAATCAGTCCACTTACTGTCTCCATAGACTAGCTCTGTCAGATCTGTTCATCTAGAGAACCTTCGCTAATACTGCTGTGGGCTTTTATATTTCTTCTGCCTTCCCACGAGGAAGACGTGCCAGCTAACAGTATTAGTGCTCTGCCCTGTTTGTCACGTTTGCTGCTTTTCTCCCAGGGTTGTCTCGTGCCTTCCGGGTGAGAAGTAGCTGTAATTTACCTGAACCTGGCCAGCATGAAGTCAGAAAATAAAATTCCTGTTTCCAAAATGATCCCTTTAATTGCTAGTATTTTGGCACCTTTTCCCTTGTGGGACAGACATATTATACTGCAAGCTATCTACCCCAATTCCAGGAGGAAGGAGGGGAAGTGCCTGGTGAGTGCTGTGATGGGAGCTCAGGAAATCACTGAAATCAGGACCTGGTGAGCACAAGGGCAGGCCTGATGAAGGGGAGGAGCAAGAATGTGAACAGTGTAAATAAGTGTAGTGGGTCTTCCCTGGGCTAGTTGGGAATAAAGGCATGCAGGGCGGGTGCCAGAGCTACTGAAATGCAAATCTCTGTACTTCCAGGAAGGATCTAGCCCCCTACCTGAAGGCTGGGCGGGAACCTCTCCTCTGTGTCCCTTCAGCACACACTAATCCTAATGGAGATGCTCATGTCACTCAAGCTTCACTGGCCATTCAGGAGCTCCAGGCGAACCTGCCAGTCAGAAGAGGAGGAGGGTTCTTCCGGGTTCCAAGAAGTGGTTACACCTTGCAGCTGAGCAAGTTTCAGTAGTTCACTTTGTGTTTTCTGAGTCCTGCTGCTGGATGCTGTGAGACTGGTTCATGCAAGCACGAAGTTACAACATGGTGAGCACAGGATCACTGCCAACGATGGGAAGGAGCAGGGGGCTGAGCAGTGGGAGCTGGTGTGGTGGGTCTTTCACTGGCTGGTGCAAACCAGTGACCAGATGTTGCCTCCTGTGAAGTCCCCTGTGGTCCGAGTCACTCCCTGGATCCAGGCAGCTGTTGAAAATCTTTACTCTGGAGGCTGCATCTCTGTAGAGCATTTGGAACAGCGTCTTGTGAGCAGAAACATCTGGGGAAGATGCCTAACTCGGAAAGTCCTAGTTCTTACTGTAAGACCCGAAAGAAAAACAGGGGCACCCCAGCGCCCCACACCTTGGAAGGTGACACCCCAGTCACTCACGAGAAACAGTCTTGATGCAATAGCAGGAGGATTTTAATTCCAGAGTCGCTGGGGTTCACAGTCTTACCATTCAAGGTAAAAGAGTGTGAGCCACACGTGCAGAATCAGGGCAGCTTTTATAGGCTTATAACAGAACCCGCCTACCACAAACCACTCCATAGCTTCTAAGCCAATCAGTTTCCTATAGAAGCCAGATAAACTGGTTAAGTCATTTCCGCTTACGTGGCCGCTACATACAGAGTCATGCCAGTCATGCAGGCATTTCCTGTTACACATTTCTTGTTATGGAGGAGAGGCGGGAAAGGACGCAAGGACCTTCCAGCCTGCAGCCCTCATCCTTTCATTACAAGTTCTGCCCCTTTTTTGTCTTCTCTTTCTGTCCTGTTTTCTCCGCAGAGATTTGTCTGTATTCTGCTTGCTTGCTATTTAAGACACCTCTCGTCCATGTCCTCCATTTTTGCTTCCTCCTCCTCCTCCTCCTCCTTCTTCTCTCTCTCTCTCTCTCTCTCTCTCTCTCTCTCTCTCTCTCTCCCCCTCCCTCCCTCCCTCCCCCCTCTCTCTGTTTAATCTCCAAGGAGTTCTCTTTTTGTTCTAAATATTTCCATAGGAAGCTCATCCCCAGCAGAATACTGGTACAGTTTTTTATTTTGCCTATCAATCAAGTGATTTACTCCAGGTTTTCTTTCTGTTTATCTCATGCATCAGCACCCCAGGACTTGAGGTCTTTGATTCTTGGGAGACTGGAAGCATGCATTCTTAACATCACAAAATTACTCAAAGATCTGTCTTTGTTAAGGACCAAAGGTAGGCTAGTTGGATCCTGCCCTGAAATTACGATTCCCAACCGGCCTGAGGGGAACCTTGCTCTGTCCTTGGTTGATCCTGAAGTCAGAAATCTCTGCATTCCTCAACTTAAATAGCCGAACAAACAAATAGGTGGGTGGGATCCCCTTGGATCACTTCTTCCTAAATCTCTTTTTCTCCTTCCTTAGTAATTTTCTAACAACTTTCTCACAGTGCAGCTGATTTTGTTCCTTCAGATTTATCAAGACACTCATATAATTCATATTGAATCATTGTTTTTGCATAGTTGAGAAATTATAGTTTCGAACTCATGTATTCAGAAATATTTCCCTTAAGTGCTGTCCTGAAGGTTCCAGTGTTTACCATTTTGCAGAGAGAGCCACCCCTTTAACTCCTGGACTCCAGCTGTTTTTTAATTATTTTGGAGTGAAGGACAGTCCTTGAAGGAAAGTGAAATATGTAAATTATTATGCAAGAAAGCCTTTTGCCCAGCACAGCTCTCTACACTCTAAAAAGCTCAAACCAGGGCTTTGTCCCAGGTGCAGAAACTGTATCACTCCATCTCACCAGGGCCAAGCCAGGCTTGATGCTCCATTACAGAAGTTACTTCCAGATGTTTGCTACCTTTAGTTGCAGATTTTCATACTTCTCATGGCCATCTGGCTATCTGTCCTCTCCCTCCAAACACCTGATCCTGAAGCCTTTCTGTTGTTCTCCTGTTGTCTGCTCTCCCACCTAGTTCCTTCCCTCCATCTGCCAATCATGACTGCTTTATTCTGCATAGTGAGATTTAAGCATCCTCACTTGTGCATTAAGTCTTCTTTAGCTTCTTTGCGTCTGGAGTATAATGTGTATCCTCTATTATGCGACTAAAATTCACTTATAAGTGAATATATAGCATGGACATTATTTGGGGACTGGGTCACCACACTGAGCATGATAATTTCAAGATGTTGTTTTCATTTGCCTTTTCCTGATGACTGAGGACTTTGAACAGTTTTTTAGAGGTGCCTTTGTTGCTTTTACTTTGTTTAGCAATGTACTCCAGATTTTAATCGAGTTCTTTGGATTATTGTTGTCTAAGTTTTTGTATTCATTATAAATGTTGTTTACTTACCCTCTGTCAGATGTAGGGTTGGCAAAGGTCTTTCCCAATCTATAGGCTGCCCTTTTGTCCTAATTATAGTGTCCTTTGTCTTTTCGAAGCTTCGCAATTTTATGACTTTCCATTTTTTAATTGTTGATATTAGAGCCTGAGCCATTGGTATTCTGTTCAGGAAATTGTCTCCAGTTCAAATGGTTCAAGTCTTTTTCCCACTTTCCCTTCCGTGACATTTAGTGTATCCATTTTAAGTTCAGGTTCTTGATCTACTTGGACTTGAATTCTGTGCAAGGTGTTAAATATGAATACATTTTCACTTTTCCTCCATGTAGATATCCAGTTAGACCAGTACCATTGTTGAAGATGTTTTCATTTTTCCATAGCTTGATTTTCTTTCTTTATCACAAATCAAGTGTACATAGATATGCAGGTTTATTTCTGTGTCTTTGAGTCAATTCCATTGGTCCGCATATCTGTTTTTGTACCAGTATTATGAATTTTTCATCACTATTGCTTTGCAGTGCAGCTTGAGATTAGGGCTGATGATTCCTATTGAAGTGCTTTTGTTGTTTAGGATTGCTTTGAGTAGCCTAGCTTTTTATCCATCTAAAATGGAGAATTTCTCTTTCAAGGCTTATAAAAAATTGTGTTTGACTTTTGATGGTGTTAAAATGAACATCTAGTTTGCTTTGGGTAACATGTTTATTTTTACTATGTTAATCCTACCTATCCAATTCTTGGCTATATCTAAATCTGTCTCTACTAAGTTCTCTCAGAGAATGCCCACGCTAAGCTCCTGTCTGCAGGCATAACATAGCATCAGTAATATTGTCAGGGTTTGGTGACCACCCAGGGGATGGATCCCAAGTTGTGCTGGTCAATATTTAAGCATTTGTTCATGTTCTGCTCCAATTTTGTCACCGCATTATTTTTAGAAAGGAACAATTTTGAGTGGAAAATGTTGAATGTGAGGGCCTCCACTGGGGCCTTTTCTATGTGCTGGGGGTGGTCTCTTCAGGTTCCATATTCATTCTCTTGAACATTTGGCTAATGTTACCCATACTAGGTCCTGAGAGTCTCCCTTATGCCAGGTCACTGGGATTTTCTATATATTTCCCATCCCCCACCCAGCAGCTGCATATTTCCAACCATACTGTTTGCACTCTGGGCTTCTCTCCCGTCTCTCCCATACCTGAGCCTGTGCCCTTTTTCTTTTCTTCTATCCTGTCCCACAGAACTCAGACCTGTGGCATTCCATGTCTAGTTTGTTCCCCCTTCTACGTGGGGTTGAAGCATCCTCTCTTAGAACTTCCTTCCTGTTTAACTTCTTGTGGTCTGCGTGGTGTATCATGGGTATTCCATACTATTTGGCTAATATCTACTTATCAGTGAGTACATGCATACCATATATGTCTTCTGGGTTTCTGTTACCTTACTCAGAATAATATTTTCTACTTCCACCCTTTTGCCTGCAAAACTCATGATGTCTTTATTTTCAATAGCTGAATAGTATTCTGCTGTGTAAATCTGTTCTTTGGTTAAGAGACATTTCCTTTGCTTCCATTTTCTGGCTACTACTAATAAGGCTGCTATGAACATAGTGGAGCAGGTGTTCTTGTGATATTGTAGAGCATCTTTGAGGTATATGCCCAGGAACAGTATAGTTGGGTGTTCAGCTTGCACAAATTCCAATTTTCTGAATCATCTTCCTGATTGATTTTCAGATGTTTATATGTTTGTAAAACCACCAGGTATGGAGAAGTGTACCCTTCACTCCACGCCCTTGAGAGCATGTGCTGCCCACTGACTTTTTGATTTTAGCCATTCTGATTGGAGTAACAGGGACTCTCAGGGATGTTTTGATTTACATTTTCCTAATGATGATGTACATTTAAGTTCTTCTTGGGCAGTCCAGATTCCTCTAATTGGCTGCAGGGTACAGGCCCACTTAGCTTGTCCTTGCTGCTATTGTCCACTGCCCCCGTGGCTGATGTTCCCCAGGCTGTGGTAGTGCTTGACTTCCTTCTCAGTCACCTGGTCCCACTGCCTCTACAGGGTCAGTGTGGCAAAGTGCCCAGTGCTGAATGGTATGCCAGGTTCCATTGCTACGCTAGGCCCACCAGCTTTGCCATCAACAACTGGGTGTGGGAGGCTGTTGGAATGTGATCAGGGAGTGGGACAGAGAGCCTGCATGTGTCTCTCCAGCCCGAGAACTACCAGAAGTTGGTGAGGTGGCACCAGGTGTGCCTGGAAGGGTGGTGGTATGGGCCAGAGGCAGATGAGGGGAGACCATATCTTCTGTGAGATCCACACTCAGAACTGTGTGTCCTGGTCAGCAGAGACAAAAGCAGTATGTGATGGAGCCAGCCTTGGGCAGTGGGGACACTGTGGTTTCTATGTCTGAGCTTGTGATCTCAGGCTCCTCCTCTTCACCACTAGGATCTCCATCACCACTGGCAGATGCTACCTCCTCTGCGCAGGTGGTGTAGGGATGAAAGGTTACTTGTGGCATGCCTTTGAGCCACCACATGACCCTCCATGAAGGACCACACAGTTACCAAGTCATCTTCCCCTCTTGTCACCACATAGTAGCCATCAGGGCTCCAGCACATGCACAGCAGACCCCCAAAATAGCTCTTCATGAGCCCACAGAGAAGTAGACATGCAGGCAGCCATCATGGCTGAGGCAGGCTAGGGGTCAGCCATCAGGTAAGAATGCAAACTGGTTGAGGGGCCCCTCAGTCACTTGGCTAGTGGTTTGCAGAGTGCCTCACTTTTGACTGCATACACAGCAAAACCCTCAGCCTGTTTCAGATGACTATACTGGGGTGGGGTGGAGGGGCAGGCTGACTTTGTAGAGGTACTGATGGCTACTGGCAAGAGAAGCAAGGAACAGATTCTAAGTCAGACAGCTACCTCAAATATGTTACCTTGGCCTTGTCAATCAGCTGTCCTTCATTGAATAGCTTGCTGGTGTCTTTCTTGATGAGGTCCAAATACTGCACCTGGCCTGCAGAGACTCCCACCAGCAGGGGTATGGTCTCTGTGGCAGCTGTGAACTCCTTGAAGTTGTGGTAGGTAGACCCTTATAGATCAGTAGTCTTGTTGGCTGTCCCAGAGGCAGGAAGGGGTTTGTGTGGAGGAGGGGCGCGGGGTGGGGTATAGCTCATGGCCCAGGTTGAAGCCAACTTGATCTCCTCCTGTGTCCAGTCCGCAGGCCATGGAAGGTGGCTCCCCAGGGCTGTCTCAATCACCTAGGCTCACCAGGCTGAGTTGGACAGCAGACATAGGAAGTCCAGCAGACAGGGGTGGTGGCAGGGGGTTGATGGGGGAAGAAGGAGGACTCTGGGTTCCAAGACCTGAGAGTATGTAGGCTGAGGTGGCTCTGGGGTCTGAGTGGAGGTCCTGCCTGACCCTGTGAATTGCCCTCACAGGCGTGAAACTGTGACCTGGTCTCCATGCAGTCCCCCATGGAGGTGCTGGGGACAGGGCTGCCCTCCAAGTAGTCCTCCAACATTTTGGTCTCCTCTCCTCCCCCTCCCCTCACCCAGGCCTGTTGATCTTTACTAGCAGAGCTGAGGGTGGTTTTTTTTTTTTTTTTTTTGTCTTCCATTTCATTTGTTAGTTTTTAGCACTCCCACTGAGGAAGATGTCTTGGTTAACAATGTACTCCACAGTGTTTGTAATCTGTCTCCTGCTTTTCCCCCAGCATTGTCCCATTCATACCAGGTGAAAAGCAGCTACAGTTTAGCTTAAAGATACAAAAACATCTGAGTCACTGCTGTGAGATTTTTCCACTTTGATTGAAGCAGAAATAAGGGGAAACACCTACTGGTTGCTGTAGGTGGAGCAAGGGATTCTTGGTAATTGTTTCCCAATGAGCACAGAGTTAACTCCACTCAAAGGGGAGGAGCCAGCTGCTAATCAGGGGGGAGCTGCAGTGCTGGGACCTCCCAAGGGCCTGTTGTGACAGCCAAGTAGGCTATTGGAAGACTGGCAAAGGTGCTATTGAAATACAAATCTCTACAGATATGGAAAAGGTCTGGCCCTAGACTGGAAGCCTTGGCCAGGAACCATTCTGCTGTGTTGCTTTAAAACCCTCTAACCCTGAACCCTGAGGGAGTTACATAGTTCAAGACTCACTGGTCAGTCAGAGCTAGGAGGAGTGATCTTGAGGTTGCCATGTTCTAGGTCTTTGTAGCCTAGCAGACATGATGGCTTCAGTGTGTTGTGTGCTGTATCCCACTGTGTCAGAGGAGCTCAGGCAAGCCTTGATGTTGCAAAATGGTGAGCATATGTTTAGTGTCCACAATGAGAAGGAACAGGAGGGAGCTGAAATGGTGGGTCATTTAAAGGGCTGGGTGCAAACCAACTTCTAGGTGCATCTGACTGAAGTCCCTTGTGGTACTAGCCATCCCCAGGAGGCAGTGTTGGCATCTGAATATCTTAACTGTGGATATTCATCTGCACAAAACATTTGTGAAAGAAGCCTTTGACAAAATCCAGCATCCCATTATTTTAAAAGTATTGGAGAGATCAGGGATACAAGGCTCATAGACTATCATCAAACTGAATGGAGAAAAACAATTTGATTCTGAAACACTTAAGTGTTCTCTGAATTATCTTGTTTCCATTTAATTAATTTTTATCATTGATTGTGAGGATCAAAATAAAATAACATTTACAATTGACAAATTTTTCTGTATTCATTAATTTGGGAAGTTTGTTGATATTAATATGTGCCTCTTACCTTCCACATCACAAATAGCACAATATTAGACTTCTGATACTTTGGACAATAGTAAATACAAACTTGACCAAGTTCCCATGTGTCCTATCCATACTACTGGCTAACAGGAAACTTCCTATTGATAAATATGACATTATAAATGTGTTGATAAGCATGGGCTGCAAAAACCATGCTATGGTAACTTGTATCTTCAGTTCTCTTCCATTTTAATTAGTTGACAATTTGATGGTTCAAACTGAGACATTACTGCATGCATAGCTTATTTTCAAATAATTCTGTTAAAAATTATCATTATAATTCATTATTATTATTTATTTATTTTATGTATGTGAATACACTGTAGCTGTCTTCAGACATACCAGAAGAGGGTATCAGATCCCCTCACAGATGGTTGTGAGCCACCATGTGGTTGCTAGGCATTGAACTCAGGATCTCTGGAAGAGCAGTCAGTATACTTAACTGCTGAGCCATCTCTCCAACCTGTAATAATTTTTAGTGAATATTTTTTGTGGAAAAATAGTTACAAATTTATATCATATATATGATTGCCTGTTGTGACAATCCTGTTATTTCAAAGGACAGGACATTGGTCAGTGTTTTTGTGTCATCTTCATATTTTGAGAGATTATTATTATTATTATTATTATTATTATTATTATTGGTTTTTTTGAATTTGGTTTTTTGAGACAGGGTTTCTCTGTGTAACCCTGGCTGTCCTGGAACTCACTCTGTAGACCAGGCTGGCCTTGAACTGAGAAATCCGCCTGCCTCTGCCTCCCACAGTGCTGGAATTACACGCGTGCTCCACTACCGCTTGGCTGATATTATGTTTTCTTAAGTCTCAGAAAAGCAAGCTTACTGTGTTATTAAGTGATCTTTTCAAGGTTTGCAGTTGCCTGCATTTTCTTCTGTCCTTGGTAAGTTTATTTGTAGTGAAGGCTGTCCCACATTCTTTATTTCCTTAAGGTTTACTTCCATTAAGTATTTTGAGTTGAGTTTTAAGATTAGAGGTTTTTTATACAAAACTTTCTATATTCCTTACATTTCTTATGTTTTTCTCCTATATATATTCTGCTATATTATGAAAACCATCTGAGACATTCAGACACATGGATGGAGCACTACTGGATTCTTCAACCTCCCATTGTTTGTTTGTTTGTTTGTTTATTTATTTATTTCTATATTCTTTGTTTACATTCCAAATTATTTTCCCTTTCCTGGTTACCCCCTCACCCCCAACTTCCCATTGTTATATAGATATTTTAAGAACACTTGTCTCCCTGCTTGTGAGCCATTCTAATAAATCCACTTTCATCATTCATAAAGAGATCCTAGAAAATTTTAATAGTACACCTGTGTGTGTGTGTGTGTGTGTGTGTGTGTGTGTGTGTTTTGTTTTCTTTCATTTTGGATTTGTTTTTTCACCATATTATGGTGGCATGTATGCTATTGGAAAACAGGAACAATTGTTACCAAAATACATATGCCAGCAGATCTGGAAAAGTTGTGGATCTCAATTTGAAGCCTGTGCCAGGAACCACTATTCTGAGTTATTTCTGCACTCTCTTATCCTGATGAAGTTACTCATATCACTCAAGATCCACTGGCCAGCCGGGCAGTGGTGGCAGATTTGGGATGTCGCTTTTTCCTGAGATGGAGCATGGGGGGGGTCTTCTCTTTGAGGGTCTCTTTGCTTCAAGCATCTTTCAGTAGCAGAAGCTTCTGTTCAGAAACATGCCTGTCAAGATGGCAAATTGTAGAGGCCAGATTTCTTTCCTGTCTTCAACAGGAACTGCCTTTAGCATTTAGGTGTGAGTTGCAACTGAAATTAATTTTTTTTTGCAGGTTTTGAATGGCATCTCATGTGTGGGTAGAAATATGATAATAAGCTGTGATGTAAAAGACTAAAATTGATGATGTAAAGGTTTATCAGTTCTTATTAGATGGTAAGTTACACGAAGTAGACTTTTGGTGACTGAAGACCGACTCTATAACATTCACAAATCAGCAGTAGTCCAAGCAGCCTTGTTAGCAGTTAGAATCCTAGGATACTCAAGTTGTTCTCGGTCTGTAGTAATTGAGAGTTGTACCTGGTATAGTAGCCTGAGCTGGCATTTGTGCTTCCATCTGTCCAGTATCTTCTGGCTTTTCTATTCTCTGGTGAGAAGTCTGGTGTAATTCTGATAGGTCTGTCTTTATATGTTACTTGATCTTTTTCTTTACTGCTTTTAATATTCTTTCTTTTGTGCATTTTGCTTTGATTATTATATGATGGGAGAAATTTCTCTTCTGGTCCAACCTATTTGGAGTTCAGTAGGCTTCTTGTATGTTCATGGCAAAATGGCTAAGACCAAAAACTCAGGTGATAGCAGATATTTGAGGACTCAGCTATACCACTCCTGGCAATATATCCAAATGATTCTCCAACATGTAACAAGGACACATGCTCCACTATGTTCATAGCAGTCTTATTTATAAATCTGTGGCTGCCCGTGGCTACTTTTGAACTGTTTAATGGGTCATCTGGAAGAAATCTGGGGATGGGAACAGGGTGAAGGGAGAAAAACATGGAGTCAAGACAAGATTTCCTGTTAAAGACTAAGTTTAATGGTGATTTCCAAATTATATAGGTGGGGCAAGTCCCTTCCCCAAATTCCAGAGTATGTTTCCTGGAACTCCTCAGGCTGTTCACTGGGCAAGGGCTCCACTGCTCAGGCAGCTGGGCGGGTCACCTGCTTAATTCAGGAATTTGTAGATCTGGGGAAACAATGAACTTCACCTTGGTAATGTCAAGTCGTGCCAGGTGTCATAGCACCCCAATACAGCTCTTATACAGCTAGACCATTCCTAACATATAGCCAAAAGATTCTCCAACATGTAGTAAGGACACATGCCCCACTATGTTCATAGAAGTCCTATTTATAATAGTGAGAAGCTGGAAAGAACCAAGATGTCCTTCATCAGAGGTATGGATATTAAAAACGGGGTTCATTTACACAATGGAGTACTCCTCAGCTACTAAAAACCACAACTTCATGAAATTTTTGGGCAAATGGATACTAGAATGTATCTTCCTGATTGAAGTAACCCAATCACAAAAGAACACACATGGTATACACTTACTGATAAGTGGATATTAGCCCCAAGGCACTGAATACCCAAGATACAATTCAGAGATCACATGAAGCTCAAGAAGGAAGACCAAAATGTGGGTGCTTCAGTCCTTCTTAGAAAGGGGAACAAAATACTCACAGGAGAAAATATGGACATAAAGTGTAGAGCAGAGACTGAAACAAAGGCCATTGAGAGACTGCCCCACCTGGAGATCCATCTTATGCAGTCACCAAACCCAGACACTATTGTGGATGCCAAGAAGTGGTGGCTGAAAAGAACATGAAATAGCTGTTTCCTGAGAGGGTTTGTACAGATGTGGATGCTAGCAGTGCACCATTGGACTGAGCACGAGATCACATTGGAGGAGTTCGTGAAAGGACTGAAGGAACTGAAGGGGTTTGCAACCCTATAGGAAGAACAATATCAACCAACCAGACCCCCAGAGTTCCTAGGGAGTAAACCACCAACCAAGGAGTACACATGGAGGGGATTCATACCTGCAGCTGCATATGTTGCTGAGGGTGGCATCAGGTATCACTGGGAGGAGAGTCCCTTGGTCCTGGGAAGCCTTGATGCCCCAGTATAGGGGAATTGTAAGGTGTGGAGGTGAGAGTAGGTGGGTGGGGGAACACCCTCATAGCAGTAGGGGTATGGGGGATGGGCTAGATGATTTCAGGGGAGAGGGTGATACCAGGAAAGGGGATAACATTTGAAACGTAAATAAACAAAATATCCAATAAATAAAAGGTTAAGTTATCCACAAAAAAAAAGTTTGTTCTTCTGGAGATTTTGAGAATTATAACTTTAAACCACAAAAAAGAGACAAGCCTGATATACAACCATCCACTGTGCCCATCCCTTCATCAAAGAGTAGGCCCCTGGATTAGTCAGGGTTCTCTAGATTCATAGAACATATGGGCAGTCTCTATTTAGTTAGGGAATTTGTTGATGACTTAAAGCCTGTAGTCCAACTCCCCAACAATAGTCAGCAGCAGCTGTGGATGGAAGTCCAAGGATCTAGCAGTTGCTCAGTCCTACGAGCAAGCAGGCAAGGAAGAGTGAGTGAGTCTTCCTTCTTCCAATGTCCTTATGTAGGATTCCAGCAGAGTGTATGGACCAGATTAAAGGCTGCAGCACAGATTAAAGGAGTATGCTACCAAGTCTTTAATTCCAGATGACCTTGAACTCAGAGATCGCCTTGTCTTAATCTTCTGGAATTCATAACCACCATGCTTCAAGATCTCCAGGCCAAGATCCATGTCAGAAACTTGTGTCTCTAAGTCTCCAGATTAAGATCATAGGTGAGCCTTCCAATTATTGATTGTAGTTCATTCCAGATATAGTCAAGTTGTCAACTAGGAATAGCCACTACAGCCTCCAAACAGCCGCTGAACAGGTCATTAGAAGGTCACAATCAACATTGATTTCATTTGTGTAGAAAAATTGGGTTTTCTTCTAGACAACAGCGTAGTGCTTTAACATGGAATAGGTGACACCAATTGAAATGGAAAGACATTGTTGTGCTGTGTTGTGGGTTGATCAAGGAAGGCTTTCACAGAACCTACTCTAACCCCTATGTCAAAAACAACTTAGTTCCTTTTCCAATCCATTTTTTTTTTTGGTTTTTTGAGACAGGGTTTCTCTGTGTATCCCTGGCTGTCCTGGAACTCACTCTGTAGACCAGGCTAGCCTCGAACTCAGAAATCCACCTGCCTCTGCCTCCCAAGTGCTGGGATTACAGGCGTGCGCCACCACGTCCTTTTCCAATCCAGAAGCATGCTTGTCAGAGCAAAAACAGTCTGTGGCTTGTGCCTTTGGAACATTCCTTGAAGGTAATGTCATCAAACAAACAAACAAACAAACAAACAAACAAAGAGGTTTCTTCCGTAAAACCAGGACTATGCTTGGGAGAGTTGGTAACTGTCTAGGGGAAATGTCTTCAAAGAATTCTGTTCCTTTTGTTGTTGTTTTAACCAGACAATTCTTTCATTTGCTTCTTTAGAATTCTAACATACTTTATATTATTTGTGGCTGTTGTGCAGGCTGTTGATTCTCTGAAATATTTCCAGTTGATTATTCCTTTTTACATAAGAGGTATATAGGAGGGTTCCTGATTTTGTTTCAATTACTTTAGGATCCAGCCACTATCCTGGAAGTGCCTAAGAGCTATAAGAGTTTTCTTGTGGTAGTTTACATATTTTAAAGTTCACTTACATATACTATGATATCATCAGCCTATTTGTATACTTTGAAATCTTCCATTTTGTGAAATAGTAAAATACCTACACCAGCTTACCTTTTTCAGTCCATTTGATTGGAATATTTTCCCATCTCTTTAGCTTGAGTTAAAACCCAGTGATGCTTCAAAAATCCTGAACCCCTGCCCCTCTCTGGGAAGTTATTGGTATCACAGGTATTTGCTCTTCTGGCCAGTGTGAGTCAGGCCAGCCTAAGCACCTTTTCAAAGTAATAAAGCCTCATAATTAGCTATAAAAGTGTGTCCCATTCTGGGAGACTTGCCTGCTTTGAGGAGCCAGCTTTTATTTACTCAGAAGGAACTTTTTGAAAAAACTGCCCCTCCATTTCCTTTCTTTTTCTCTATGTTCTATACCTGTTTGTTGACCTGGAAGATGTCTGTCCTGGAAGATGAATATACAACTGGGGTGAATGTATAATTAATTTTAAGAACCTAAGTAATATTCTGATTGGTTTCCTTTGTGGTTTGATTTTTTGCAAGGGATACTGGCTTATAGTATACAACTCTGGCTGTCCTAGAACTCCTTAGACCAGGCTGGCATCAAACACAATGAGATATTTTTGCTTCTGTCCTCAGTGATTAAATGCATTCACCAATCCAACCATCTTGCTCATTGCTTTTTTTGTTTTGTTTTTTGCTTTTTGTTTTTTTTTTTCGAGACAGGGTTTCTCTGTGTAACCCTGGTTGTCCTGGAACTCACTCTGTATACCAGGCTGGCCTCGAACTCAGAAATCTGCCTGCTTCTGCCTCCCAGAGTGCTGGGATTACAGGCGTGCGCCACCACCGCCTGGCTGCTCATTGCTTTTGTAGTAAGTAATTATTCATACGCTATCTCATGTGTGCTTACTATGGTTAATCTTTTTGCCGGTCTATTTATGTCTTTTGTCTTCTTTATGATTGGATGTATCCAATCATAAGGGTGAAGAAAGGACAGATGAGATCCTCATTATTCAGTTTCCTTGAAAAACGACTTGGTGATCATGATTGCATTATAATGCCTGTGTCAAGAAACAAGTCAGCAAAGGACCAAAATTGTTTGAAAGCATTTTCAATGAAATATACCTGTCTAATAACTCATTATCATGCTTTCCTTTGTACATATATATGGGATATTTTAGAATGCAGTGACATATGATGATATACTTGTGAACTTTACACGCGAAGAATGGGCTTTGTTGGATTCTTCGCAGAACAGCCTTTACAAAGATGTGATGCTGGAGACCTATAGGAACCTCACTGTAATAGGTAAGACTGTGATTGTAGTTTTTAAAATGAGGGGGCAATTGTTTTTGTTTTGTTTTGTTTTGTTTTGGTAGTTGTGCTTGTTTGTGTTTGTTTTTGTGGTTTTTATTTATTTATTTTTTGTTTTTATTGATGCACTTCTATAATTTCTTTGGAGAAGGACAAATAAGGTGAATTAATCAGGCCTGTTTCTAAGGATCACTAAAGATAGTTTTTTATATTTTGCCTAAATTCCAAGTACTATATTATACATTTTCTTGTACTATATTCTAGGTTATAATTGGGAAGATCACAATGATACTGAAGAACATTGTGAAAATTCAGGAAAACAGAGAAGGTAATTTTCTTGTGCATGCAGATAAATACCTCTGAATATGCCTCTGATGAAATTTTAATGTGTGCTTGAACTTTTAGTTAAAATCATGCATGTAAATAAGCACATCATTTTTTTAAAATTTTTATTTATTTATTATTACAGACACACCAGAAGAGAGTCAGATCACATTATGGATGGTTGTGAGCCACCATGTGGTTGCTGGGATTTGAACTCAAGACCGTTGGAAGAACAGTCAGTGCTCTTAACCATTGAGCTATCTCTCCAGCCCAAATAAGCACATCTTAAGGATACTGTTTATTAAATTCGTTCAAATGTGATACCTCAGTGTCACTATTCGATTTGTGTTTGCAAGCCATTCTTTAAGAAAGAAAGCATGTAAACAATGCCTTAACAGATAGTACCATTTCAAGTGGTCACCAAACCCTGACAATATTACTGATGCTATGTTATGCCTGCAGACAGGAGCTTAGCGTGGGCATTCTCTGAGAGAACTTAGTAGAGACAGATTTAGATATAGCCAAGAATTGGATAGGTAGGATTAACATAGTAAAAATAAACATGTTACCCAAAGCAAACTAGATGTTCATTTTAACACCATCAAAAGTCAAACACAATTTTTTATAAGCCTTGAAAGAGAAATTCTCCATTTTAGATGGATAAAAAGCTAGGCTACTCAAAGCAATCCTAAACAACAAAAGCACTTCAATAGGAATCATCAGCCCTAATCTCAAGCTGCACTGCAAAGCAATAGTGATGAAAAATTCATAATACTGGTACAAAAACAGATTTGCGGACCAATGGAATTGACTCAAAGACACAGAAATAAACCTGCATATCTATGTACACTTGATTTGTGATAAAGAAAGAAAATCAAGCTATGGAAAAATGAAAACATCTTCAACAATGGTACTGGTCTAACTGGATATCTACATGGAGGAAAAGTGAAAATGTATTCATATTTAACACCTTGCACAGAATTCAAGTCCAAGTAGATCAAGAACCTGAACTTAAAATGGATACACTAAATGTCACGGAAGGGAAAGTGGGAAAAAGACTTGAACCATTTGAACTGGAGACAATTTCCTGAACAGAATACCAATGGCTCAGGCTCTAATATCAACAATTAAAAAATGGAAAGTCATAAAATTGTGAAGCTTCGAAAAGACAAAGGACACTATCATTAGGACAAAAGGGCAGCCTATAGATTGGGAAAGACCTTTGCCAACCCTACATCTGACAGAGGGTAAGTAAACAACATTTATAATGAATACAAAAACTTAGACAACAATAATCCAAAGAACTCGATTAAAATCTGGAGTACATTGCTAAACAAAGTAAAAGCAACAAAGGCACCTCTAAAAAACTGTTCAAAGTCCTCAGTCATCAGGAAAAGGCAAATGAAAACAACATCTTGAAATTATCATGCTCAGTGTGGTGACCCAGTCCCCAAATAATGTCCATGCTATATATTCACTTATAAGTGAATTTTAGTCGCATAATAGAGGATACACATTATACTCCAGACGCAAAGAAGCTAAAGAAGACTTAATGCACAAGTGAGGATGCTTAAATCTCACTATGCAGAATAAAGCAGTCATGATTGGCAGATGGAGGGAAGGAACTAGGTGGGAGAGCAGACAACAGGAGAACAACAGAAAGGCTTCAGGATCAGGTGTTTGGAGGGAGAGGACAGATAGCCAGATGGCCATGAGAAGTATGAAAATCTGCAACTAAAGGTAGCAAACATCTGGAAGTAACTTCTGTAATGGAGCATCAAGCCTGGCTTGGCCCTGGTGAGATGGAGTGATACAGTTTCTGCACCTGGGACAAAGCCCTGGTTTGAGCTTTTTAGAGTGTAGAGAGCTGTGCTGGGCAAAAGGCTTTCTTGCATAATAATTTACATATTTCACTTTCCTTCAAGGACTGTCCTTCACTCCAAAATAATTAAAAAACAGCTGGAGTCCAGGAGTTAAAGGGGTGGCTCTCTCTGCAAAATGGTAAACACTGGAACCTTCAGGACAGCACTTAAGGGAAATATTTCTGAATACATGAGTTCGAAACTATAATTTCTCAACTATGCAAAAACAATGATTCAATATGAATTATATGAGTGTCTTGATAAATCTGAAGGAACAAAATCAGCTGCACTGTGAGAAAGTTGTTAGAAAATTACTAAGGAAGGAGAAAAAGAGATTTAGGAAGAAGTGATCCAAGGGGATCCCACCCACCTATTTGTTTGTTCGGCTATTTAAGTTGAGGAATGCAGAGATTTCTGACTTCAGGATCAACCAAGGACAGAGCAAGGTTCCCCTCAGGCCGGTTGGGAATCGTAATTTCAGGGCAGGATCCAACTAGCCTACCTTTGGTCCTTAACAAAGACAGATCTTTGAGTAATTTTGTGATGTTAAGAATGCATGCTTCCAGTCTCCCAAGAATCAAAGACCTCAAGTCCTGGGGTGCTGATGCATGAGATAAACAGAAAGAAAACCTGGAGTAAATCACTTGATTGATAGGCAAAATAAAAAACTGTACCAGTATTCTGCTGGAGATGAGCTTCCTATGGAAATATTTAGAACAAAAAGAGAACTCCTTGGAGATTAAACAGAGAGAGGGGGGAGGGAGGGAGGGAGAGAGAGAGAGAGAGAGAGAGAGAGAGAGAGAGAGAGAGAGGAGGAGGAGGAGGAGGAGGAGGAGGAGGAGGAGGAGGAGGAGGAGGAGGAAGAGGAAGCAAAAATGGAGGACATGGACGAGAGGTGTCTTAAATAGCAAGCAAGCAGAATACAGACAAATCTCTGCGGAGAAAACAGGACAGAAAGAGAAGACAAAAAAGGGGCAGAACTTGTAATGAAAGGATGAGGGCTGCAGGCTGGAAGGTCCTTGAGTCCTTTCCCGCCTCTCCTCCATAACAAGAAATGTGTAACAGGAAATGCCTGCATGACTGGCATGACTCTGTATGTAGCGGCCACGTAAGCGGAAATGACTTAACCAGTTTATCCGGCTTCTATAGGAAACTGATTGGCTTAGAAGCTATGGAGTGGTTTGTGGTAGGCGGGTTCTGTTATAAGCCTATAAAAGCTGCCCTGATTCTGCACGTGTGGCTCACACTCTTTTACCTTGAATGGTAAGACTGTGAACCCCAGCGACTCTGGAATTAAAATCCTCCTGCTATTGCATCAAGACTGTTTCTCGTGAGTGACTGGGGTGTCACCTTCCAAGGTGTGGGGCGCTGGGGTGCCCCTGTTTTTCTTTCGGGTCTTACAGTAAGAACTAGGACTTTCCGAGTTAGGCATCTTCCCCAGATGTTTCTGCTCACAAGACGCTGTTCCAAATGCTCTACAGAGATGCAGCCTCCAGAGTAAAGATTTTCAACAGCTGCCTGGATCCAGGGAGTGACTCGGACCACAGGGGACTTCACAGGAGGCAACATCTGGTCACTGGTTTGCACCAGCCAGTGAAAGACCCACCACACCAGCTCCCACTGCTCAGCCCCCTGCTCCTTCCCGTCCTTGGCAGTGATCCTGTGCTCACCATGTTGTAACTTCGTGCTTGCACGAACCAGTCTCACAGCATCCAGCAGCAGGACTCAGAAAACACAAAGTGAACTACTGAAACTTGCTCAGCTGCAAGGTGTAACCACTTCTTGGAACCCGGAAGAACCCTCCTCCTCTTCTGACTGGCAGGTTCGCCTGGAGCTCCTGAATGGCCAGTGAAGCTTGAGTGACATGAGCATCTCCATTAGGATTAGTGTGTGCTGAAGGGACACAGAGGAGAGGTTCCCGCCCAGCCTTCAGGTAGGGGGCTAGATCCTTCCTGGAAGTACAGAGATTTGCATTTCAGTAGCTCTGGCACCCGCCCTGCATGCCTTTATTCCCAACTAGCCCAGGGAAGACCCACTACACTTATTTACACTGTTCACATTCTTGCTCCTCCCCTTCATCAGGCCTGCCCTTGTGCTCACCAGGTCCTGATTTCAGTGATTTCCTGAGCTCCCATCACAGCACTCACCAGGCACTTCCCCTCCTTCCTCCTGGAATCGGGGTAGATAGCTTGCAGTATAATATGTCTATCCCACAAGGGAAAAGGTGCCAAAATACTAACAATTAAAGGGATCATTTTGGAAACAGGAATTTTATTTTTGTGGCTTCATGCTGGCCAGGTTCTGGTGAATTACAGCTACTTCTCACCCGGTAGGCACGAGACAACCCTGGGAGAAAAGCAGCAAACGTGACAAACAGGGCAGAACACTAATACTGTTAGCTGGCACGTCTTCCTCGTGGGAAGGCAGAAGAAATATAAAAGCCCACAGCAGTATTAGCGAAGGTTCTCTAGATGAACAGATCTGACAGAGCTAGTCTATGGAGACAGTAAGTGGACTGATTGTTAGTATGAGAACTTTCCTATTTCTTTATGAAGGCACTTAGTGCTATGATCTATCATTAGTGCTACGCTATCGGTCATGTGACCCTAACAATGTATTCTGTGTCACTAAAGTCTACATGAACGTACCCTTTCTGTGGCTCTGTACAGTATTTCACACTAGTTTAAGTTTCACATACTTTCCATAGTTTGCTAACTGAATGATTATGAAGAACATCTTTTACCCATTTATACAACTACAAACAACACCATTAAAAAGGTGTGTTTTTTAAAAAAGATGTTGGGTTTCTTTAATTTGCAACATAAATTCAATTTATCTCACACAAAATTCCTAACAATTTATAACAGAAAAGTTCATTCCAAAGGTATTTGTCATGTGAGAAAACCCAGAAATCTCAAAAGGATTATGAAAAAAAATGACATACACATTAGCACAACAGTATTCGAGAGCCAATTTAGGTGGGAAAGGGAAAGCCAGCCTCAACAGTTTCTACCATTGGTGGGTTCCTTTATAGAACCAGGAAACAGCTTCCTGGCCCCTATCTGGATTTTCTCCCTGTCTTTTGTGGTGAACAGAACCTGAAAACGTTGCTAGCAGGCATCCCAAATGAGCTTGTGGTGAACAGGACTGATTCTAACAGATTAATTTCTGAAATGGGTGAGTTCTGAGTTCTGCAGGTATAAAGGTCAGTGGTGGCAAAGGGCCAATCTTGATGAGGCTGGATTCCTTGATCACCCACCAGCAGGACAGCAGACTCAGGCTCAGGCTACAATCCAAGTGTCCCTGCAGCAGGTCACCCACCCCACCCTACACTGACCACACACCTCAGCCCCACAGTGGGGCAGCCTGTTGGAGGGCTGTCTGGCAGCTCCACCTGAGCAGGTGAATAAGGTGGGGGTGGGAAAATCAAAGGCAAAAACTTCTGCCTGTTGTCTGGGGACAAAAAGTTTAAGCCAAGTGGGTGGGTCCTCTAGGAGATCTTACCAGACCACCACATAAGTTACTTGGACAGACTGGACAAATGTGAGTTAGAAAATGACTTTCTCAGTCCCTTAGACCAATCCTACATTAAGGATCTATCTGTGGAGCAGCCTGGGTTGAAAGTGGGCCATTCTGACATGCAGAATGTTGTTAATTAATCTTCGTAAATAATGACAGAGAGATTCCCTCCCCTTCGTTTTAACATGCTTAAAATGGGTGAGCAGCAATTCTAGTAGGGTTGAAGGTGCCTGTCCCATGTTAAATGCAGGTCAGAAAGGTGCCATTAAGAGAGACAACAACACAAAACACAAGAAAACCTTTGTTCTTCTCTATCAGGCAGGAACAAGAAACATCCAGAAGGTGGCGATCACACACAAGAAAAGACATTCATATACTCTGTCAGGAGAGAAACTAAAGTAACACAACAGGTAGATGGACACCTGTAGCTCTCTGAATACAGACCCACCCTGCTATAGGGCCAGGAACATGTTCTGGCCCCTGTGTGGTTGCATGACCGTCCAGCCACATGTGAAAACAACATTCTTTTTAGGCCTCTTTCTAGCATAGTATTACAGAATTACTTAGACAGAATTAAATTGTGGCACCACACAGGCACATAGATAGCAACAGACAGGAATTACTGTTCATACACACATGGCCAGACACGGACTCGGACAGACATTACCACTATTGCGACCCACCAGGGCAGGTTTTGGAGGCCTTGGAGTTCCTGGCCAAAGCACCAAAATGTGCCAGGAAGCCTTCATGAATCCTAAAGGCTCACCAAGGATTGGTCCAGATGTAATTGAATTAGGGTCTCTTTATTTAAGCTTGAGCTTGGGCCACACCACTGTCTCTGAGGCAGCAAAACAGGAGGGGCGTTCCTAAGCTTAGTTTCTGGCAAGAAGTTATAGAGACAGGAAGGGAGCTTCTAGCCTGGTACACCTTTGATTGGCAGGGGGGCATTATGGCCTTTAACATAACAAGCATTTGTTGGTGCTGGGAGCCAAATCATAAACTTACAGTTCTTTTTCTTCATTGGTGCTTGTTAGGAAGTGTAGGGTCAGGGGCAAACTTGTAACCTGGAGGTATAGATATCTTGGGAAATAGCCTGGAAAGTGGTGCTAGATACTGGCCTGTTAGTTAATTTGAATGTAAACATAGGTCAGGTTCTCTATGAGAGAGGATGAACCCAAAAGATTTGGTTGTTCAGGCATAGCCTAATCTGATCATAAATAAGAATGAAGCTAGTTTGTCTTTACTATAAGATGGCTTTTAAGTCTAAAATAGTGGGAGGCTTATTCCGCACACTTTCTTAAGCAATAAAAAAGAAAAACCTAAACAAGATTGATTTCCACTGTATTTTATACAGTGAGTTAAATATCTCGGAAGTTTCTGCTAAGAAAACATGTACTTCTACTCTATATTCAGTGCAGTAATCTCAAAATCTAAAATCTGTGATAAGCTTAAAACAGGTGGAAATAAATTCAACTGGAGTGCTCTGGTGTAATGGAGCCCTTGTGTTGCTCTCTCCAACTTTGACCCTTCCTTTTACAATATGTTGTGGTAATTACTGTTATGGATTGGATACTGTGAAGCACCCAGAGGGCACTCCATAGACCCTTAGGACATTAAGATCACCTGCCATTTTGTTTAAGTAATTGCAGCGAATGCATGCACGTCCAAGAGTGGAATTTACATGATCTGTTACTGTGCTGCTTCTACAAGCTCTATTACTAAAGCCCCTTGCACAAAAAGAAAAATAGGGCTGGGAGATGGTTTAGTGAGAAAAGTGCTAGTTATGCAAGCATGAGGACTTCAATCCACATCAGATGAGAAGTGGACCCAGTGCTGGGAGGCAGAACGAGGCAGATCCTTGATACTAGTTGGCCAGTCAGAATAGCAAAATCAGCACGGTCCTGATTCAGAGAAACATTGTCTCAAAAGAAGGTGGGGAACAATACATCAGATACCAATAATGACCTCTAGCCTGCATATGTGCATACAAGTACATCTGTGTAAGAGACATTATATTGATAAACTGACATGTCCTATAAAACAAACAAAAACAACAAAACCAGGCTTTGGAAGTGGAGCTGCTTCCATGCTCTCTACTCTAGACCCATGTAGGGTTAAGTCAAGGGCCTCACAAAACCTACTCAGTGAAGCTGCCCTCTCGATTTTCTAACAAAGAAAGATGAAAAAGAGTCTGGGCTTGTTGTCTGTATGTGGGATGGATTCTCAGTTGGGGCCATCTTCGGATGGCCTTTCATTTAGTCTTTGCTCCACACTTTGTCTCTGTATTTTCTACTATGCATAGAGCAGGAGAAGCGAGGATGGGATAGGGGGTTTATGGAGAGCAACCTTGGAAAGGGGATAACATTTGCAATGTAAATAAATAAAATATCCAAAGTCAAAAACAAGACAAAACAAACCAGAAAAAAAACCAATATTCATGTCACAAAAGTAAAAAAAAAAAAAAAAAAAAAAAAGAAAAAGAAAAAAAGAAAATATCTATTTTGGATGCAAACAGGTGAAAGAACTGCACAAAATGAACAAAACCATCCAGGATCTAAAAATGGAAATAGAAACAATGAAAAGACCACAAAGAGAGACAACCCTGGATATAGAAACCTAGGAAAAAGATCAGGACTTATAGATGCAAATATCACCAACAGAATACAAGAAACAGAATAGAGAATCTCGGGTGCAGAAGATACCATAGAAAACATTGGCACTACAGTCAAGAATTTGGGGGTGGGGGGAAGCTCCTAACCCAAAACATCCAGGAAATCCAGGACATAATGAAAAGGCCAAATCCAAGGATAATAGGTACAGAAGAGAGTGAAGATTTCCAAATTAAAGGGCCAGTAAATATCTTCAACAAAATTATACAAGAAAACTTCCCTAACCTAAAGAAAGAGATGACCATGAACATATCAGAATCCTACATAGACTGGACCAGGAAAGAAATTCCTCCCATCACAAAATAGTCAAAGCACAGAATGTACAAAACAAAGAATATTAAAATCAGTAAGGGGACAAGGTGAAGTAACATACAAAGGCAGACCTATCAGAACTACACCAGACTTCTCAACAGAGACTGAAAGCTAGAAGTTCCTGGGTAGATCTCATACAGACCCAAAGAGAACACAAATGCCAGCCCAGCCTACTATACCCAGAGAAACTCTCAATTAGTATAGATGGAGAAACCAAGATATTCCATGTCAAAACCAAACCTTCACAATATCTTTCGACAAATTCACCCCTACAAAGTACAATAGATGGAAAAGTCCAACACTAGGAGGGAAACTACACCCTAGAAAAACCAAGAAAGTAATCTTTCAAAAAACAGAAAAGGAAATAGGCACACAAACATTATTCCACCTCTAACAACAAAAATACCAGACTGTAACAATCACGATTTCTTAATATCTTTTAATATCAACAGACTCAATTGCCCAATAAAAAGACATAGACTGAGCAGGGCGGTGGTGGCACATGCCTGTAATCCCAGCACTCTGGGAGGCAGAGGCAGGCAGATTTCTGAGTTCGAGGCCAGCCTGGTCTACAGAGTGAGTTCCAGGACAGCCAGGGTTACACAGAGAAACCCTGTCTCTAAAAACCAAAAAAACCAAAAAAAATTAAAAAATTAAAAAAAGACATAGACTAACAGACTGGACATCTAAACAGGACCCAGCATTTTGCTACATACAGGAAATGTACCTCATTGACAAAGTGGCAACCAAGAGATTGGAAAAAGATCTTTACCTATAGATAGAAGGCTAATATTCAATATATACAAAGAACTCAAGAAGTTACACTCCAGATAACAAAATAACCCTATTAATAAATGGGGAACAGAGCCAAACAGACATCTCAACTGAGGAAAATCAAAGCACCTCAAGAAATGTTCAACATCCTTAGTCATCAGGGAAATGCAAATCAAAAGGAGCTGAGATTTCACCTCACAGCAGTCAGAATGGCTAAGATAAAAAACAGTGACACCAGATGCTGGTGAGGATGGGAGAAGGAAGAATGCTCCTCCCTGGTGGGATTGCAAGCTCTGGAAATCAGTCTGACAGTTCCTCAGATAACTGGACCTAGTACTATGTGAAGACCCAGCTGTACCATTCCTGGGCATATACCAGAAGATGTTCCGCCATGTAATAAAGACGCATGCTCCATTATGTTCATAACAGCCATATTTATAATAGCCAGAAGTTGGAAACTACCTAGATAACCTTCAACAGAGGGATGGACACAGGAAATGTGGTACATTTACATAATGGAGTACTACTCAGCTATTAAAAACAATGAATTCATGAAATTCACAGAAAAATGGATGGGTCTAAAAAATATCGTCAGTGAGGTACCTTACTCACAAAAGAACACACATGGTATGGACTCACTGACAAGAGGATGTTACTCAAAGAGCATGGAATAAATACTCTGCTGTGTTGCTCTAACACTCTAACCATGAAGGAGGTGCTCATCACATGCCATTGAAGGTCACTGGTCAATCAGGACTTCTAGGGAAACCTGCTAGTCAGAAGAGGTGCAGGGTTCTTCTGGTTGCCATGCTCCAATTTCCCTGGATCTGAGCAGACTTGAATGCTTTAGTGTTTCCTGTGTTCTGTGCTACTGCTGGGTTATATCAAGGGACCTCAGCCAACTGTGAGATCCCTTGTGGTATTAGCCATTCCCAGAAGACAGTTGGCATCTGAATATCTAAAGCATGGGTATGCATCTGCACAAAACAATTGTAATAGAAGCTTGTATATCATGCCTGTCAGAAAGGCAAACCAGAGAGGCCAATTTCATTGGCATCTTCAACTTGATCTGCACTTTGGTGTGAGATCCATTTGAAGGTAAAATTTCTGAAGGTTTTAAATGGCATCTCATTTGTGGGTAGCAATGCAACATTATATTGTGATGTAAAAGACTTAACTCGATACTGTAAAGGGTTTACCAGTTCTTAGGGGTTAGTAAGTCATATCAAGTAGACTTTGGATAAATGAAGGCTGGCACTATTGTTAGGATTCTACCTAACAACTCCACCCCCACAGTTTCCTGGCAACAGCTAGTTATGCTCCTCCCTATAGTTACCTGGCAACTGCCAGGTGGGCCTGACCTGATAAATGGGGCTGCTTGTCACCTCCTCCCTCGTTTTTGTATCCTGCTTCTCTCTTGCCCTCTTGAGCACTTTCCTCCCCCCTTCCTTCCCCATTCCCTTCCCCTTCTCTTCACTTGGTCATGGCCCACCTCTGCTTCTCTACTTTCTCTATTTGCATTTCTCTGTCTCTTCTATCCTCTTAACTGCCCTCCCTATTCCCTGGAAACTCTATACTATACTATACCATCATGTGGCTGGTCTCTCAGGGGGAAAGAAGCCTCTACATGGGCCTGCTGAGACATCCCCTTCTCCCATACCTTACCATACATCCACAGAGCATATCCTCCTTTTCTCTTTATCTTTTTATAAACGCATCAGCTATAACATTCCCAAATAAAAAGTATTCCAACAAGACTTACTGCTAATTAGAATCCTAGGATACACAAATTTATTTTCCAGGAACTTTGAAAAATATGGCTCTAAATCACAAAAAAGAGACAACTCTGATTTACAACCAGCCATTGTGTCCTCCCTACATCAGAGAGTAGGCCTCTAAACAGCTGCTAAACAGGTCATTACAATGGCACGGTCAACATTAATTTTGGTTGTTCAATAACACTTGAATTTTCTTCTCAATAAAAGCCTAGTCCTATGACATGGGAAAGATGACACCATTTGAAATGGAAAGACATTGTTGTATTGTGCTCTGGACTGATCAACCAAGGCTTTTAGTGATGCCCTGTGTATCGAAAATAACATAGTCCCTTCTAAAACACAGAAACATGTATGGCAGAGCAAAAAACAGCCTGTGTCCTAACCCTTTGGAGCTTTCCCTTAGAGCATGATGTAAAACATAAACAATCAAAAAAGAGATTTCCATCTTTACAACCAGGAATATGGTTGGGAGAGCTGGTAATGGTCTGGGGGCCAGGATGTTTCTTCAAAGATTTCTAGTTTTTTAATCATACAAGTCTTTCATTTGTTTCTTTAGAGTTCTCTTAAAACAGTTGATATTATTTTTGGCTACTGTGAAGGTTGTTTATTGCCAGGCAGTAGTGGTGGTACATGCCTGTAATCCCAGCACTTGGGAGGCAGAGGCAGGCTGATTTCTGAGTTCAAGGTCAGCCTGCTCTACAGACTAAGTTCCAGGACAGCCAGGGCTACACAGAGAAATCCTGTCTCAAAAAAAAAAAAAAAAAAAACAAAAAAAACCTGAAGGCTGTTTATTCCCTGATCTCTTTGTAGTCCATTTGTCCTTTTTATATATGAGGTATATAGGAGGGATACTGATTTTGTTTCAATTAATATAGGATCATGCCACTATCCTGAAACTATTTATGAGCTATAGGAATTTCCTTGTGGTATTTTACAGTTCATTATATATATATATCATATCATTTGTCTATTTGTATACTTTGAAATCTTCTATTTTGGAACAGAGTAAAATATCTTTACCAGCTTACCTTTTAAGTACATATATGATTGGTGTTTTTTTTGCATACCATTACCTTTTTGGAGGGGTGTTTGTTTGTTTTTTGAGACAGGGTTTCTCTGTGTAGCCCTGGCTGTCCTGGAACTCACTCTGTAGACCAGGCTGGCCTCGAACTCAGAAATCTGCCTGTCTCTGCCTCCCAAGTGCTGGGATTAAAGGCGTGCACCACCACCGCCCAGCTGCATACCATTACCTTCAGGGATAAGCAGAGATGCTTCAACAGCCCTGCGCCTAATCCTGCACCTCTCTAGTAAGTTATTGCTATCATAGGTGCTTGTTCTTCTGGACACTGTGAGTCAGGCCAGCATGAGCTCCTTCTCAAAGGAGTATAGCTTCATGCCTAGCTAGGGACCTGTCGACTTCTGGGAGACTTGCCTGTTTTGAAGAGCCAAATTTATCTACAGTTTAAAAACAAGGACATCATTATATATGCAGGCATATATATGCAGGAATCAGAACATAAAACATAATTTTAAGTGACCTAACCCAGACCCAGAAAAAAACCATGAGAAATACTCAATTTACACATGGATATGAGCTGATAAGAAAAATATTACAACTCACCAAGAAAGATATAGAAACAAGAAAGTACCAAGAGTGTGGGAGGTGATCTATGAATCTTCCTGGACAGGGAAATGGAATGGATTTTTCAGACCTACTTGGGGGTGGTTGTCAACACAGGAAGAAATGACTATAATAGTGGGACTCTTGGGAAGAGAAATATAAAACTAGTGCAGTGGATACTCCAGGTAATCTTGTAACCTTTGTGGTTGAGTCTAGTGAGGACTCCTTATAAGGGAGGATAGAGTTGTAATTGTTCATCTTCTTTAACTAAGTAAGGTTTTTGGTGGTGGGAATAAAACACTAACCAAGGAACAAAATTTCAGCCTACACTCTGCCCTGCTTGTAAGATAAGGTAGCGCAGGGGCTGGAGAGATGGCTCAGCAGTTAAGAGCACCGATTGCTCTTCCAAAGGTCCTGAGTTCAAATCCCAGCAACCACATGGTAGCTCACAACCATCGGTAATGAGATCTGATTCCCTCTTCTGGAGTGTCTGAAGGCAGCTACAGTGTACTTACATATATAAAATAAATAAATAATTTAAAAAAAAGATAAGGTAGGGCAATAGTTGAGGGTAACTAACTATTGACTGGTTTAATTTGAGGCCCATGACAAAAGAAAGAGCCTGTAAATGACACTATCTCTTAACCAGCCAGTAGAAGGATATTACAGAAAGACAAACTTTAGATGCAAATATAACTGGCAAAATACACACACACACACACACACACACACACACACACAAATATAGGAACATACACAAACACACTCACACACACAAACAACACAAACAAAAACAAACAAACAAACAAAAACAAGAAACTCCCTAATGATATTCTGCTCTATTCAGAATTTAGTGCTTATCCCATTTGTAATTTGAAAGTCTACACCCAGCATCATGCATTGGGAGTAGTTGAAAGACCCACACCTGAACATTAAGCAAAACGAATCCAGGGTTGCACACTAGTTTCCTCCCCTAGGAGCTTAGGAAACCCAAGAGGTGGGAAGATTGCCTGGCAGGGGTGGCACACGCCTTTAATCCCAGCACTTTGGGAGGCAGAGGCAGGCATATTTCTGAGTTTGAGGCCAGCCTAGTCTTCAGAGTGAGTTCCAGAACAGCCAGGGATACACAGAGAAAACATGTCTCAAAAAAAAAAAACATTTAAATAAATAAATAAATAAATAAACAAACAAACAAACAAACGAGGTAGGAGGATTAATTGTGGGAGACAGAGGTGTTAAAGACACAGTAAGTGCACAGTCAACAGAGGTGGAATCAGAAGGTTTACTAAATAATGACACACAATCTTGTAGCCTGCATGGGTCTACCCTAGGCACTCTGCATATATGTTACGGTTGTTTGCTAGAATTTGGGGGTGGGGGAAAGTGAGGTCTGCTGAGTGTTTAAGTGATGGTGTCTTGGTTTCTTTTGCATGTTCTTAGGACACTTTTCCTCATGTTGGTTGACCTCTGAAAGCCTTTATATGAGAGATTATAATGTGAAAGCTCAAAGAATCAGTTTTCCCAGATGATATGAAAGTATATGTAAGCAACCCAAATATTCTGCCAAAGAAATCCTACAGCTGATAAACAACATCAGTGAACTGGCTTGATACAAAATTAACTTAAAAAAGTCAGTAGCCTACCTTTACCCAAACAATAAGTGGGCTGAGATAGAAATTAGAGAAAGAGCACCCTTTATAATAACCACAAATACTATGAAATATCTCAGTGTATTTGTAAGGAAGTTGTGTAGGTGAGTGAAAAGAACTTCAAGTCACTGAAGAAAAAACTTGAGGAATATACCATATGATGGACAGATCTCCCAAGATTAATAATTGTTAAGATAAACATAGTAAAAAGGGCCATCTTAAGATGTATACCTAGTAAACATAGTAAACATAGTACACAACATAGTAACATAGTAAACATAGTAAACAGGATGTAAACATATTGAAAAGGGCCATCTTAACAAAAGAAATGTATAGACTATGTATTTCTCATCAAAATTCAAATACAACTATTTACAGAGCTTGAAAGACTAGTTCTCAACTTCACAAGGAAAAATAATAGGCCCAGGTTAGGTAAAATAACCCTGAGCAATAAAAGAACTTCTCAAGATTTCTCTATCTCTTATCTCATACTATGATACTGAACAATCATAATCAAAACTACATGGAATTGCTATAGAAACAGACAACTTGAGCAACGGAATTGAATTGAAGACCTTGAAATAAACACACACATCTATACATAGTTGTTTTTCACAGCAAGGGCAAAGTCATACAATGAAAAATTGAAAGCATCTTTAACAAATGGTGCTGGTCTAACTGGATGTCTGCAGGTAGAAGGAAGCAAATAGATTGTGGTCTATCATCCTGTACAAAACTGAAGTCCATGTAGATCAATCAACTCACCATATAACCAGTACACAAAATCTAATAGACAACAAAGTCGGGAATACCTTAAATGCATTGGTACAGGAGACAACATCCTGAACATATCATCAATGGCTCAGGCAGTAAGATCAACTGATAAACAGAGATGCATGAAACTGAAAAGCTTCTGTAAGTCAAAGACGAGGACTATAGGATAAAAATGGCAGGTTATAGAATGGGAAAAGGTCTTCACCAACCCTCCATCCAACAGAGATCTAATATTCAAAATAAAGAAATAACTCAAAAATTAGACACAAATAATCGAAATAACTCAATTTAAAAAATGCTGTACAAAGCCGGGTCATGGTGGTGCACACCAGTAATCCTAGCACTTGGGAGGCAGAAGCAGGCGGATTTCTGAGTTCAAGGCCAGCCTGGTCTACAGAGTGAGTTCCAGGACATCCAGGGCTACACAGAGAAACCCTGTCTCAAAAAACCAAAAAAAAAAAAAAGAAAGAAAGAAAGGAAGGAAGGAAGGAAGGAAGGAAGAAAGAAAGAAACAAAGAAAGAAAGAAACAAAGAAAGAAAAATGGTGTACAGCCTTCTGGTCTGAGCTGGTGCCCTGAGGAGACCTTGATCACAAACTCTGCACCCTCATCCATAAGACTCATAGGAAGCTCCACTGCCTGTATTCTAACCTGCCCAGGATCATAGGATCAGAGATGAGGAGGACACAACATCTATCTTAACACCAAGAGTTACTGGAACCAGCAGGACCCAGGCACACAGGAACTGTGCCAGTCCAATAGCACAGATTCCTTCCAGTCTGGGCTAATGCCCTAAGCAGACCTTGGGTGCAAACTCTGCAGCCAGTCCCACAACACCCAGAGGAAGCTCCACTCCAAGGAGCTCTAACACACCTAGGAGCACAGGATCACAGGATTCCAGGAGCTTGGTCACACCAGGATCTCAGAGTTCCAGAGACAGCTTGACTCTCAGGAGCTCAGACACTCTCAGGATCACAAAATCACAGAAACATGGGATCACAGACACAGCTTGACTCTGCAGAGTTCTGACACAACCAGGGTCACAGTAAGGACAGACTCCAGTCAGATATAGTGAAGGCAGGTAGCACTAGAGATAACCAGATTGTGGGATGCAAGCAACAGAAGCAACAGAAGCCAAGGTTGCTTGGCATCATCAGAACCAATTCTTCCCCCATAGTAAGTCCTGGATATACCTTCATACCAGAAAAGCAAGAATCGGATGTACAATCACTTCTCATGATGAGGATAGAAGACATTAAGAAGGACATAAACAATTCCCTTAAAGAAATACAGGCGAGCCAGGGGGTGGTGGCACATGCGTTTAATCCCAGCACTTGGGAGGCAGAGGCAGGCAGATTTCTGAGTTCAAGGCCAGTCTGGTCTACAGAGTGAGTTCCAGGACAGCAGGAACTACACAGAGAAACCCTGTCTCCAGAAACAAAAAAGGAAGGAAGGAAGGAAGGAAGGAAGGAAGGAAGGAAGGAAGGAAGAAAGAAAGAAAGAAAGAAAGAAAGAAGGAAAGAAAGAAGAAATACAGGCAAAAACAGATAAACAGCTAGAAGCCCTTAAAGAATTACAGAAAAACACATTCAAACAGGCAAAGGAAATGAACAGAACCATCCAGGATCTAAAAATGGAATTAGAAACAATAAAGAAATCACAAAGGGAGACAACCCTGGAGTTAGAAAACCTAGGAAAGAGACCAGGAGTCATAGATGCAAGCATCACCAACAGAATACAAGAGATAGAATAGAGAATCTCAGGTACAGAAGATACCACAGAAAAAATTAAAACAATAGTCAAAGAAAATGCAAAAATCAAAAGGCTCCTAACTCAAAACATCCAGGAAATCCAGGACACAATGAGAAGACCAAGCCTAAGGCTTATAGGTATAGAAGAGAGCAAGGATTTACAACTTAAAGAGCCAGTAAATATCTTTGACAAATGCCACAGACCGACACAGTCAGGAGCACATACCCGTGGGAGAACCAGGGTCTTTGGTATCCAGGAAGGCACAGGTTCCTAGAAGTAATGACAAACAGACACAACTACAGAGGCAGTTCGAATCTGAATGTACTTTGCAACTTTCAAGCAAGAATTTTTATACATGAAAAATTAGCATTACATTTCTGAAAAATGTATCCAGTGAAGCAATTACAAAGAATGGTTATCATAAGCATTTGGCACAAGAAGATACAAAATCAATCAGGTATGAATTTAGGAGATCACGTATGAAGCATTACATTCCTTGATCAGAACAGTAGTTAATGACAAACTTTCAGAAGCTCAAAAGTTCTCAAGAACATTTGGTTATGGCCCCTAGGCCCTGTACAAGTTAAGGAATTGTACGTAACATCTAGCTTCTGTCTTATTAAAGCTCTTAAGATTCACTTTAAATCTATACTTAAACAATGCTTTCCATACCACAATGTCAAAGCCACCCTCGTCTACACATGCATAGCCATACAAATTCATATGTTGTTGGGAGTTTATCAATGTATTTATATTATCGTTATATAACTGATCATGAAGCAAAGCATTGAATTTATAAGAAGAGAGGTTATGGCCAGTGCCTGCACTTCAAAGAGTGGGCTTTCATTCAACTTCTCGCTTGGATACTCACGGCCCAGGCTATCAAGAACATCTCATGAATGGAGAAATAGAATAGAGGAAAATCAAACAGGCAAGACTGTCATGAGAATTTCAGCTCAATATTTCTCTGGCTAGAGAGGTCCACAACCGATTTCCCCAGGAGACATTCCCATCTTAGAGTCAATGCCTCTGTCTGTGGAACTTGTGACACAGAATCTACTGGATTTGGTGTGGCAGACAAAATTATAGAAGAAAACGTTCCTAACTTAAAGAAAGAGATGCCCATGAACATACAAGAAGCCTATAGAATTCTGAAGAGACTGGACCAGAACAGAAATTCCTCCCAGCACAAAATAATCAAAACACCAAATGCACTAAAAAAAAAAAAGAAAGAAAAGAAAAAGAAAGAAAGAAAGAAAGATAGAAAGAAAGAAAGAAAGGAAGAAAGAAAGAAAGAAAGAAAGAAAGAAAGAAAGAAAGAAAGAAAGAAAAGAAAGAATATTAAAAGCAGTAAGGGCCGGGCAGTGGTGGCGCACGCCTGTAATCCCAGCACTCTGTGAGGCAAAAGCAGGCGGATTTCTGAGTTCGAGGCCAGCCTGGTCTACAGAGTGAGTTCCAGGACAGCCAGGGCTATACAGAGAAACCCTGTCTCAAAAAAAAACCAAATCCAAAAAGCCAAAGGAAAAAAACTAAAAAAAGGAAAAAAAAGCAGTAAGGGAAAAAGTTCAAGTAACTTATAAAGGCAGACCTATCAGAATTACACCAGACTTCTCACCAGAGACCATGAAAGCTAGAAGATCCAGGGAAGATGTCATACAGACCCTAAGAGAACACCAATACAGCCCAGGGTACTATACCCAGCAAGACTGAAGAAAACAAGGTATTCCATGACAAAACCAAATTTATACAACATCTTTCCACAAATCCTGCCCTACAAAGGCTAATAGATGAAAAACTTGAACACAAGAAGGGAAACTAAAGCAAGATAGTAATCTTTTGACAAGCCCACACAAACATAATTCCACCCCTAACAACAAAAATAACAGCAAGTAACAATCACTTTCCTTTATATCTCTTTTTTTTATGTTTTTTTTATTTTCTATATTCTTTGTTTACATTCCAAAGGCTTTCCCCTTTCCCAGTTACCCCCCGCCATATATCCCATAGTTCCTCTCCCCCCCATGCTATTCCCCACTCTTCCCCCCCCCCACAATTTCTCTGTTCTGGGTCTACAATACTGGATCCAATCTTTACAGGCCCAGGGTCCTCTCCTTTTTTTCTTCTTGAGAGTCATTTGATTTGCTAATTGTATGTACCTTGAGTATTTAGGGCTTCTGGGCTCATTAATATCCACTTATCAGTGATTGCATTTCGTGTGTATTCTTTTGTGATTGGGTTAGCTCACTTAGGATGATAGTTTCCAGATCTAACCATTTACCTACAAATTGCATGAATTCATTATTTTTAATTGCTGAGTAGTACTCCATTGTATAAATATACCACATTTTCTGTATCCATTCCTCTTTTGAGGGATATCTGGGCTCCTTCCAATTTCTGGCTATTATAAACAAGGTTGCTATGAACATTGTGGAGCATGTGTCTTTATTGTATGCAGGGGAATCCTCTGGGTATATGCCCAGGAGTGGTATGCCAGGGTCCTCTGGGAGTGGCATGCCCAATTTTCTGAGGAACCGCCACACTGATTTCCAGAGTGGTTTTACCATTTTGCAATCCCACCAACAGTGGAGGAGTGTTCCTCTTTCTCCACATCCTCGCCAGCACTTGTTGTCTCTTGAGTTTTTAATCTTAGCCATTCTGACTGGAGTGAGGTGGAATCTCAGGGTTGTTTTGATTTGCATTTCCCTGATGACTAATGATGTTGAACATCTCTTAAGGTGTTTCTCGGCCATCCACATTTCTTCTGGTGAAAATTCTTTGTTTAGCTCTGTACCCCATTTTTTGATAGGGTTATTTGGTTCTTTGGGGTCTAACTTCTTGAGTTCTTTGTATATATTGGATATTAGCCCTCTGTCGGATGTGGGGTTGGTGAAGATCATTTCCCATGTTGTTGGTTGCTGTTTTGTCCTTCTGAAAGTGTCCTTTGCCTTAAAGAAACTTTGTAATTTTATGAGGTCCCATTTGTCAATTCTTGATCTTAGAGCATAAGCTATTGGTGTTCTGTTCAGGAACTTTACCCCTGTGCCCATGTCCTCCAGGGTCTTCCCAAGTTTCTTTTCTAATAGTTTCAGTGTGTCTGGTTTTATGTGGAGGTCCTTGATCCACTTGGAGTTGATCTTAGTGCAAGGAGATAAGAGTGGGTCAATTCACATTCTTCTGCATGTTGACCTCCAGTTGAACCAGCACCATTTGTTGAAAAGGCTATCTTTTTTCCAACGGATGGTTGTGGCTCCTTTATCAAAGATCAAGTGACCATAAGTCTGTGGGTTCATTTCTGGGTCTTCAATCCTATTCCATTGATCTACCTGCCTGTTGCTATACCAATACCATGCAGTTTTTAACACAATTGCTCTGTAGTACTGCTTGAGGTCAGGGATATTGATTCCCCCAGAAGTCCTTTTATTGTTGAGAATAGTTTTAGCTATCCTGGGTTTTTTGTTGCTCCAGATGAATTTGAGAATTGCTCTTTCTAGATCTATGAAGAATTGATTTGGGATTTTGATGGGGATTGCATTGAATCTGTAGATTGCTTTTGGCAAGATGGCCATTTTTACTATATTGATCCTGCCAATCCAGGAGCAAGAAATATTTTTCCATCTTCTGAGGTCTTCTTCGATTTCTTTCTTCAGGGACTTGAAGTTCCGGTCATACAGATCTTTCACTTGTTTGGTTAGAGTTACGCCAAGGTACTTTATGTTGTTTGTGGCTATTGTGAAGGGTGTTATTTCCGTAACTTCTTTCTCAGCCTGCTTGTCCTTTGAGTACAAGAAGGCTACTGATTTGCTTGAGTTAATTTTATAACCAGCCACTTTGCTGAAGTTGTTTATCAGCTGTAGAAGTTCTCTGGTGGAGTTTTTTGGATCGCTTAAGTAGACTATCATATCATCTGCAAATAATGATACTTTGACTTCTTCCTTTCCAATTTGTATCCCTTTGACTTCCTTATGTTGTCTAATTGCTCTCGCTAGAACTTCAAGTACTATATTGAAAAGATATGGAGAGAGAGAGGACAGCCTTGTCTAGTCCCTGATTTTAGTGGGATTGCTTCAAGTTTCTCTCCATTTATTTTGATGTTGGCTACTGGTTTGCTATAGATTGCTTTTACTATGTTTATGTATGGGCCTTGAATTCCTGCTCTTTCCAAGACTTTTAGCATGAAAGGATGCTGAATTTTGTCGAATGCTTTTTCAGCATCTAATGAGATGACCATGTGGTTTTTTTCTTTTAGTTTGTTTATGTAGTGGATTACATTGATGGATTTCCGTATATTGAACCATCCCTGCATTCCTGGAATGAAGCCTACTTGATCATGGTGAATGATCGTTTTGATATGCTCTTGGATTCGGTTGGCAAGAATTTTATTTAGTATTTTTGCATCAATATTCATAAGAGAAATTGGCCTGTAGTTCTCTTTCTTTGTTGGATCTTTTTGTGGTTTAGGTATCAGCGTAATTGTGGTTTCAAAGAACGAGTTGGGCAGTGTCCCTTCTGTCTCTATTTTGTGGAATAGTTTGAAGAGTATTGGTGTTAAGTCTTCTTTGAAGGTCTGGTAGAATTCTGCACTAAAACCATCTGGTCCCGTACTTTTTTTGGTTGGGAGGCTTTCTATAACCCCTTCTATTTCTTTAAGGGTTATGGGACTGTTTAGCTGGTCTACTTGATGCTGATTTAATTTTGGTATTTGGTATCTGTCTAGGAAATTGTCCATTTCCTCCAGATTCTCCAGTTGTTTTGAGTATAGGCCTTTGTAGTAGGATCTGATGATCTTTTGAATTTCCTCTGTTTCTGTTGTTATATCCCCCTTTTCATTTTTAATTTTGTTACTTTGGATACTATCTCTGTGCCCTTTGGTTAGTCTAGCTAAGGGTTTATCTATCTTGTTGATTTTCTCGAAGAACCAGCTCTTGGTTTTGTTGATTCTTTGTATGATTCTCTTCGTTTCTGCTTGATTGATTTCAGCCCTTAGTTTGATGATTTCCTCTCTTCTACTCCTCCTGGGTGAGTTAGCTTCTTCTTGTTCCAGGGCCTTCAGGTGTGCTGTTAAGTTGCTAGTGTATGCTCTCTCCAGTTTCTTTTTGGAGGCACTCAGGGCTATGAGTTTTCTTCTTAGCACTGCTTTCATTGTATCCCAGAGATTTGGGTAGGTCGTACCTTCATTTTCATTGAAGTCTAAAAAGTCTTTGATTTCTTTCTTTATTTCTTCCTTGACCAGGGTGTCATTGAGTAGAGTATTGTTCAGTTTCCATGTGTATGTGGGCTTTCTGTTGTTCTTCTTGCTATTGAAGACCACTTTTACTCCATAGTTATCCGATAGGAGACATGGGATTAGTTCGGTCTTCTTGTATTTGTTGAGGTCTGTCTTGTGACCAATTATATGATCAATTTTTGAGAAGGTACCGTGCGGTGCTGAGAAAAAGGTATACTCTTTTGTTTTAGGATGGAATGTTCTCTATATATCTGTTAAATCCAATTGGTCCAAAGCTTCAATTAGTTTCACTGTGTCCCTGTTTAGTTTCTGCTTTCCTGATCGGTCCATTGAGGAGAGTGGAGTGTTGAAGTCACCTACAATCATTGTGTTAGGTGCGATGTGTGCTTTAAGCTTTAGTAAAGTTTCTTTTACGAATGAGGGTGCCCTTACATTTGGCGCATAGATGTTCGGTATTGAGAATTCTTCTTGGTGGATTTTCCCTTTGACAAGCAGGAAGTGACCTTCTGTGTCTCTTTTGATGACTTTAGGTTGAAAGTCAATTTTATCTGATATTAGAATGGCAACTCCAGCTTGTTTCCTGGGACCATTTGCTTGTAGAACTGTCTTCCAGCCTTTTACTCTAAGGTGGTGTTTGTCTTTGACACTGAGATGTGTTTCCTGTATGCAGCAAAATGTAGGGTCCTGTTTCCGTATCCAGTCTGTTAGTCTGTGTCTTTTGATTGGGGAATTGAGTCCATTGATATTAAGAGATATTAAGGAATAGTAATTATTACTTCCTGACATTTTGGGCATTATTATTATTATTATTATTATTATTTGTATTTGAGTGGTTCTCTTCTTTGGGGTTGGATGAGATGGGGTTTCTATCTTGTTTCTTCTGGGGTGTTGTTTCCCCCCTTGTGTTGGTATTTTTCCCCTATTATCCTTTGTAGGGCTGGGTTTGTAGATAAGTATCTTGCAAATTTGGTTTTGTCGTGGAATATCTTGGTTTCCCCATCTATGGCAATTGAGAGTTTTGCTGGGTATAGTAGTCTTGGCTGAAGTTTGTGTTCTCTTAGGGTCTGCATGAGGTCTGCCCAGGATCTTCTAGCTTTCATGGTCTCAGGTGAGAAGTCTGGTGTAATTCTGATAGGTCTTCCTTTATATGTTACTTGTCCTTTTTCTCTTACTGCCTTTAATATTCTTTCTTTGTTTAGTACATTTGGGGTTTTGATTATTATGTGATGGGAAGTATTTCTGTTCTGGTCCAGTCTATTTGGGGTTCTATAGGCTTCTTGTATATTCATGGGCATCTCTCTCTTTAGGTTGGGGAAGTTTTCTTCCATAATTTTGTAGAAGATATTTGCTGGCCCTTTAAGTTGTAGATCTTCATTCTCATCTATCCCTATAATCCTTAGGTTTGGTCTTCTCATTGTGTCCTGGATTTCCTGAATGTTTTGGGTTACCAGCTTTTTGCATTTTGCATTTTCTTTAATTGTTGAATCCATGGTTCCTATGGTATCTTCAGCATCTGAGATTCTGTCTTCTATCTCTTGTATTCTATTGTTGATATTTGCATCTATGACTCCTGATTTCTTCCCAAGGTTTTCTATCTCCAACATTGTCTCCCTTTGCGATTGCTTAGTTGTTTCTACTTCTGTTTTTAGATTTTGTATGGTTTTGCTCAGATCTTTCAGTTGCTTGTTTGTGTTTTCCTGTAATTCTTTAAGGGATTTTTGTGTTTCCTCTTTTATGACTTCTACTCGTTGACCCATGTTCTCTTGTATTTCTTTAGGTGATTTTTGTTTCTCCCCCTTATTGGGATTCATTTTTTGCTCTATATTCTCCTGGATTTCTTTAAGTGATTTTTGTGTCTGCCTTGTATGGGCTTCTAGTTTTTGATCTATTTTCTCCTCTATTACTTTAAGAAATTTATCGAAGTGATCCTCAATCTGCATCTTTACCAGTGATTTTAGATCTGAGCCTTGTTTTTCTGGTGTGTTGAGATATCTGGGATTTAATTGTGTTTGCCTTGCAATGGCTTCTAGCTTTTGATCTATTTTCTCATGTATTACTTTAAGAGATTTATCTAAGTGTTCCTCTATCAGCATCCTGACCAGTGATTTTAGATCTGAGTCTTGTTTTTCTGGTGTTTCGGGGTATCCAATATTTATTGCTGTTGGGGAACTGGGTTCGGATGCCGCCATACTGCCTTGATTTTTGTTAGTAGCGATATTACGTTTGCCTTTTGCCATCTGGTTAACTCTGGTGTTAGTTGGTCCTGTAGATACTAGCTGGCGCTTGACCCTCCTGTGGGGTTGTAAGGCTATTTCCCAGCGACTGGGATACCTGAATCACTGTCCTGCGGGGCTCTTGCTCACAGATTGCTGACAGGTGGCCTGAGTCCCCCGAGGTCTTAAACTCAGGATATCCCAGGTACTTGGTTCCGCCTCTTGGGCGGCTGCCCTGCACTGCTCCTGCTCAGGCTTTGCTGTCTGATATCCTGTTTCCCCAGGGGTCTTAACGTTGGGATATCTCAGTTATCTGGTTCTGCCTGCTGGTCCCAAGCTGCTGGGAAGCTGGCTGGGTCCGGTTTCCAGCTTCCCTGCCACTGGCTGGATGGGAGGCTGATTCCGCCTCCGGCTGGGTCTGGGCACCTGGCACGCTGGCTGACTCTGGATTCCCCACCACCAGCTGGACGGGAAGCTGCAGGCAATATGGCAGCTGCCTGCAGGGAGCTCGGGGTCCGCCCCGCGAGCGCAGAGTGCACCCGCTACTCTGTGCCCAACTCCCACTCCAGGCCTGAGTCCCCGAAGGTCTTAAGCTCGGGCTGTCTCGGGTACCTGGTTCCACCACCGGCTGGGTCTGAGCACCTGGCACGCTGGCTGACACTCCGGCTTCCCCACCACCAGCTGGACGGGAAGCTGCAGGCAATATCTCCTTTATATCTCTTAATTTGAAAATTAATATTACCAACATATCCTAATTGATTGAAATTTAAAAATATGAAGAATTAGAAATTTGTTGGCTGTCCTCCAGTCATCACTCTAATTTGGTAATTGGAGAAATAGGTCCAATATTGTACAATCCATATACACTTTCTGTTTGTTTGTACATGACACTATCTTGCTGTGTACCATACAATGGTCTTGAAATCATGTTTCTCCTATCTCAGCCTCTCTATTAGTAGGATTGTTTATTTGATGTTTTTACACTATACTATGGTTTTCAGAACAGCTTACATATTTCAAAATTATTTATATAGCCAAAAGAAATGTAGACAATTAATTAGGGAGGTGGCTTGTAAGAGAACAACAAAGAGTGAGGCTGAATGTTTTGCTTGGTATTTGTAATTATTGTATCAATTTTGAAGAAGATGTCATACAGACCCTAAGAGAACACCAATACAGCCCAGGCTACTATACCCAGCAAGACTCTTTTTCTGAGATGAATGATTTTCAAAATCATCACAGCCAATGAACCAGAATCTTACCCGCACCTAATGTCTGTACCACCCTCCATACAGAACCATTGTTCATAGAAACAGAAGATAAATGTCTTCATGGATAGACCATCTTAATACACACACCATTTCTTTTTTTTTAAGATTTATTTATCATTATATCTGAGTACACTGTGGCTGTGGTCAGACACACCAGAAAAGGGGGTCAGATCTCATTACGGATGGTTGTGAGCCACCATGTGGTTGCTGGGATTTAAACTCAGGACCTTCCAAAGAGCAGTCAGTGTTCCTAACCGCTGAACTATCTCACCAGCCCCCCACTCCTTTTTCACACACCAGTTCTTAAACGAGTTTAACCTGTTTTCTGTGGGCTGACACTGTTGACAATCACTCAAGTCAAAGAGCTTTGACCATAGCTGGAAATATATATCCAAATTATCATGCCAACAATTCATTCCTTGGTGTAGCAGAACTGTCAACTGTTAGCTACTACATTGGTAAAATCCTTTGGTGATGTGAGGGACATTGAAGTACAGCCTTATTACAATGATCCCCAATGTCTAAAAATAGTTCTTATTTTCGGTTTGTACCATAGTAAGAGTCAAGATCTTACTCTCTGCTAAAAACAGAACAAACAAACAAACACCGAACAAAAATACTTTATTTGTGTTAATATAATAACATGTTCATCATTTTTTGATATATCTATCTATATCTATATCTATTCTATATATATTTTGCTGACTATGATAAAACAAAAGTTTTAGCCAATTTACTATGCCTGTAGGTAATGACCTATTCTAATTTTAGTATTTGCATGGAAGTTTATTATGCAGGAATAGCCTGATTTATCATTCATGAACTATTAGCAAGTTTTTGCTGTTATAAAAGTACTATGCCGCTGGGCGGTGGTGGCACACGCCTATAATTCCAGCACTTGGGAGGCAGGGGCAGGTGGATTTCTGAGTTCGAGGCCAGCCTGGTCTACAGAGTGAGTTCCAGGACAGCCAGGGCAACACAGAGAAACCCTGTCTCGAAAAACCAATAATAATAATAATAATAATAATAATAATAATAATAGAAAAAAAGAAAAAGAAAAAGAAAAAAGTATTATGCCGATTAAATGTGTATACGTTTTGTCTACTTGATGAATTTACAATATGTGTGACCTCAAAGGGAAGATATAATTATAATAAATATATGCTAGTTATAAGATTGAATATCAACTTAAAAAAAGAAACAGAAACAGTAAAATAAAGATTTATGGAAGGGAGACTAGGAAGGGAAATAACATTTGAAATGTAAACGAATAAGAGGACTAATAAATGTAATAAATAAATAAATAAATAAATAAACAATAAATATATAAACAATGGTGTGCAGACCTAAACAGAGAATTGTCAATGGAGGACAATTAGGGATGAAGAAAGAACCGTCGTTCCTGAAATGTACAAACTTCATAATGACAGACTCATTGGAACATCTTCACAACAGGGCAGTGGCAAGAAATGAAGAAAGTCATTGAAGCTATTTGTGGTTTGACACAAAAGAAAGAACAGAATTGGACTTGAAAAAGCAGTCAGTGTGCTTAACTACTGAGCCATTTCTCCAGCCCACATCATTCATTCTTTTCATGTCATATTTTAGCAGGTAAGTGATACTCGATTATGTAAACATACCACATTTTCTTCATCCATTTTTCAGCTTTCGTATATCTAAGTTGTCTTTACCTTCTAGCTAGTACAAATAAAGCTGCTATGTACATAGTGAGCCTGTGTCTTGAATGAAGTACCTTCTGCATATATGCCCAAGCCTGATATAGCTAGATGTTGATGTAGATGATTTCCAAGTTTACTGAGGCATCATGATATTAATTTACATAATGTCTGTATTAGTTTAAAATCTTACAAGCATTAGAGGTTGTACAAGCATTAGAGAATATAAATACCCTTATTTATATTCTCACAAATATGAACAATCACTGGTGTTATTGATCATAACCATCTTGACAGGTGTAATATGGAATTACAAAGTAGGTTTTATTTGCATTTCCATACTGGCTAAGGGTGGTGAATATTTCTTCAAGTGTCACTCAGTCAGTTGGAATTTTATGTTGGGAATTCTCTGTATTTTTTATTATGTTGGGCTTTTTTTAAGAACATGTAGTTATTAGAGGTCTTTATATATTTTAGTATATTATGATTCTTTCAGATATGGATTTGGTAAAATTCTCTCACTTCCCTTAGGCTGCCTCTTTCTTTGTCTACCTTAGCTTTTGCCTTATAGAGAGCACTATATCATGAGTTCTAATTTATTAATTGTTGATCTTAGTGCTTGCACTATTAATGTTCTCTACAGAAGGCTGTCTCCTGGGACAGTGCCTTCAGGGATGTTCTCCACTTTCTCCTCTCTCAAGTTCACTGTGTCTGCCTTTATTTAAAGTCTTTAATCAATTTGGATTTACTTGAGTTTTGACTGCATACTAGCTAAACAGAATTTTCAACCAAGGAATCTTGAATAGTGGAAAAGGACCTAAAGAAATGTTCAACATCCTTAGTCATCAGGGAAATGCAAATCAAAACTACACAGAGATTCCAACTCACAACAATCAGAATGAATAAGATCAAAAATGTAGGAGATATTGGAGAGGATGTGGAGAAAGAAGAACACTCTTCCTTTGCTGGTATATGTGCACACTGGTCAAACCACTTTGGAAATCATCTTAGAGATTCCTGAGAAAATTGGAAATAGTTCTACCAGAAGACCCAGTTGTACCATTACTGGGCCTAATACCCAAAAAATGTTCCAACATATAACAAGGACACATGCTCCAATATGTTCATAGCAATCTTAAATGTAATAGCTAGAAACTAGAAACAACCGAGGTGTCCCTCAACAGAAGAATGGATACAGAAAATATGGTATATTACACAATGGAGTATTACTCAGCAATTAAAAACAATGACTTTATGAAATTTACAGGCAAGTAGATGGAACTAGAAATTATCATCCTGAGTGAGGTAATCCAAACACAAAATAACACACACGGTAGGTATTCACTGATAAGTGGTTATTAGCTCCAAAGCTCACAATGACCCTGATTGAAACCACAGACCATATGGAACTTAGGAGGAAAGAAGACCAGGGTGTGGATGCTTCAGTCCTGCCTTGAGGGGGAGCAAAATCATCAAAGCAATCATATGGAGAGAGGCATCTGTGAGAGGGGGAGGAAATAAGGGGGCAGTATCAGGTACTGCAGGGGATGGGAGAAAGGTAAAATGGTCAGGAAACAGAATAAAATATGTAGCAGGGGGGATGAGGACCTGGGGATATCCATGGGAGGATCCCAGACAACAGGGAAATGAGAGGCTCCCAGGACCCAACAGAGAGGGCTTTAACCAAAATTCTCAGAGAAAGGGGAGATAGAACCTGTTCAAAACACCACCAGCAGATAGTCACGAACCCTGGCCTAAAAAGGGGCACCCACCCATCTCAAAGTTTTTAACCCTGAAATGTTATTGTCCAAAGGAAGAAAAGGGACATAAAATAGAGCAGTGAATGAAGGGATTCCTGTGGAGTGCCCCACCTGGGGATACATCTTATTTCCAGATACCAAACCCTACACTGTTACTGTGGTCAAGAGGAGCTTGCTAACAGGATTCTGGTGTGGCTGCTCCTTTGGAGATCCAGTCAGCAACTGACCAATGCAGATATGGATGCCAATCATCAGACTGAGCTCAGGGACCCCATGAGTGAGCTGGCAGAAGGACTGTAGGTATTGGATGGGGACTGCAAACCCATAGGAAGAACAACATCAAGTGACTGGACCACCCAGTGCTCCCAGAGACTAGACCAACTAAGGAGACTAGACTCCACCAACCAAAAAGAGTACAGGGAGAGATCCTTGACTGCAGATACATGTATAGCAAAGGACAGCCTTGCCTGGCAATAAAGAGAAGGGAGGTCCTTGGTCCTGTGGAGGTTTGATGCCCAAGTATAGGGAGATGCTGGAGCGGTGACAGGAGAGGGTTGGTGTGTGGGGGAGCATCCTCATGGAGAAAAAGGGGAGAGGGGAAGAGTTTGGATGTGGCATGGGGGAGGTTTGTGGAGGGCTAACCAGGAAGTGGGATATCATTTGAGATGTAAACAAATGCCACACAACCCTAGTATAATCTGTGTGACAAGTTCCACAGACCGAGGTGGAAACTTCAAAAGAAGGCTTCCTGAAACTGGTTAGGGAACTCTTGCAAAAAACAGCATATTGTGCTGTAGCTCTTTATTTATCTGTTTTGTTTACTTTTGTTCCTTTTCTTATTTATGACATGTTTCTGGTAGCCTAGGGCAAGGTCTTAAGTGAGAATAATGGGTAAGAAACCATCCCTCGAAATGGGGTCACTAACATGACCTCATCTCCTGGGAAACCAACACTTTACTTATGCCATTTACAAAATTATATAATAGTATTATGATAGATAAAGACTTCCCCAACAATAAAATTTCATATGGCTACACGTGTCATCAGAAGTTGGCTTTAGTATATGGTAAAGAAAGCCTCAAATAAAAAGAATTAAAATAGGTAAAACTTATGCATTGATGATTTATTTTAAAAAATCAGGCATTATTTGTAAAACAATAATTGACCATAAAGATTTATAAACCTGATCATGGAAATATGCCACTTGTCTTGGATGACTGCCCCACTGAATACATCCTTTCAGAGTTGTAACACTTGGATGATTTTTATTAATAATGATATTACCTGTTCTGTTTGTGATTTACTGAAGACATCCTTTCAGAGTTGTAACAGTGGGGTGATTCCTATTAATAATGATGTCACCCATTCTGCTTGTGATTCACTGAATACATCTTTTCAGAGTTGTAATGTTGGTTTGATTTTTGTGCTTTACTCTGCCAAATGATAATGATGGTATGTGTTATTGCTTCACTGAACACACCTTCTAAGAATTGTAATTTTTTTTAATGTATAAATACTTGCTTGGGAACTGCAAAATACACTCAGATTTAAACTGCTTCAGTGTTTCTTTCTGTTTGTCACCACTGAATCCTTGCCCACTTATCTTCGAGGACTCTCATCCCAGGGACCCCCATACCTGACTGGGTTGGACTGTGGCAAATGAATGGAATGATGAATATTTTTTAAAAAGGAAAGATATAATTTCTCAACTATGGAAAAAAATAAGGATACAATATGAATTAAAGGAGGGACTTCTTCACAAAACTAAAGGAAAAAAGGCAGCTTACACTGTGAGCCACCTTGCCAGGAAGATTCAAGTTAGAGAGATAAAAAGGCAGGCAGATTCTTCAGTTCAAGGTTAGTCTGAGACACAGCAAGTAGAAGAACAGGTGTGGAAGAAATGGCAATTTCAGTGAAGGTTCTCACACTATTAACTTATCATCTGTGCTTCACAAAGGCAGACAAGTCTCAGATTTCTTTTGAAATTTTACAAAATATATATGCTTGTCTCAAAGAATTGAAGAGCTGGGTTTGTGGCAAGTTGTTTCATGACATACTCTAAAGTAAACATGGAGTAAATGATTGGATTGATATGTAACATTAAAAACTGGACCTCGCCAGGCAGTGGTGGCGCTCACCTTTAATCCCAGCACTTGGGAGGCAGAGGCAGTTGGATTTCTGAGTTCAAGGACAGCCTGGTGTACAGAGTGAGTTCCAGGACAGCCAGGGCTACACAGAGAAACCCTGTCTCGAAAAAAAACACAAAACACAAAACAAACAAACAACTGGACCTGTTCTGCAGTAGAGGAAGTCTCCAGAAAATTTTTTAGGATAAAAAGAAATGCTTTGAGAACTTTCTCTCCTCTCCTCTCTCCTCTCTCCTCTCTCCTCTCTCCTCTCTCCTCTCTCCTCTCTCCTCTCTCCTCTCTCCCCTCTCTCCTCTCTCCTCTCTCCTCTCTCCCCTCTCCCCTCTCCCCTCTCCCCTCTCCCCTCTCCCCCTCCCCCTCCCCCCCCTCTCTCTCTCTCTCTCTCACACACACACACACACACACACACACACACACACACAAGCAATGAGTACATGGATAGAGAAATCTCTTAGAATAGTAAGCAAGCATAATCTCGAAAGAGATCTTGAGGAAGAAAGTAGAACATAAATAGAAGCAAACAGGAACAGCTATATCAAGCAGAACACAGATGGTCAAGTTTTGCTGCTCCAAGAGACTTCTTTTCTCAGAACCCATGAACCGACCCCATGCTGGTCCTTGGAACCACTTGTTTTTCTCCGAGTGTCCAGGTATATTCACTTAGGAAACACCAGATAACAATATGTGGTTGGAATTATCTCTGGTCTTCAATTCTATTCCATTGATAAACCTGTGTCAATACCATACAGTTATTATATTCTTCCAGATTGTTTTACCAAGCCCCCATTTTTGTCCCGGGAGCTGGAAAATACCTTTGCAAGGCATGTGAACTCTTCTTTTGGAATTTTGATGGGGATTCCATTGAATTTTTAGATTGCTTTTGGGGAATGTGGGCATTTTTACTCTACTAATCCTACTGTACCACCACGAGAACAAGAGATTCTTCCATCTTCTTATATCTATTTCAATTTCTCAAATATTGAACATTTTATCAAACAAGCTTTTCACCTGATATTTTAAGGTCACTCTAATATATTTCATATTATTTGCAGCTACATTGTTTCTCAGATTTTTTTATAGCTCATTTGTCATTTCTTATATAGGAACCATAGTGGAGGGCTACTGAATTATTTTTTACTTAATCCTACAGTCAGCCACATTCCTGAAATTTTATATAATCTGTAGTAAGTTGGTAGTAGAATTGTTAGGGTCACTAGTGCATACAGTCGTATCATCTACCAATTAAGACATTGTGACTTTGTCCTCTCCAACTTATATCCACTTGATCGCCTTCAATTATATTATAGTTCTAAGTAGAACTTCAATTCATGTATTAAATACTTATATACAGATCATTCAGACTTATCTTGTTCCTCATTTTAAGAAATTCTTTTCCAAGTATTTCCATTTAATTTGACGTTGGATATGGGCTTACAGTTAATTTTCTTTACAATACTTGTGTATGTCCCTTCTATCCATGAAGCTTTTGTCAAATGCACAGTGATCTTCCTGTGTGTTGTGATTTCTGGGACTGTAGAAATGCACTAATATACCCAGTCACATCTAAGTATTATGGTGCTAGTTCATGTTCTTCCTCTCCCTCTCTCCTAAAAAAAAATTAAGATTCTAAGTATGTGAGTACAATGTTACTGTCATCAGATAGAGGACTTCAAGAGGGACATAAATAACTCCCTTAAAGAAATACAAGAGAACATTGGTCAACAGATAAAAGCCCTTAAAGAAGAAAAAAAATCCCTTAAAGAAATGCAGGAGAACAAAAACAAACAACTGAAGAAACTAAACAAAGCCATCCAGGATCTAAAAATGGAAGCAGAAACAATAAAGAAATCACAAAGGGAGACAACTATGGAGATAGAAAGGCTTGGAAAGAAATCAGGAATCAGAGATGCAAGCATCAACAATAGAATACAAGAGATAGGAGAAAAAATCTCAGGTGCTGAAGATAACATAGAAAACATTGACCTAACAGTCAAAAAATGCAAAATGCAAAAACCTTGTAACCCAAAACATCCAGGAAATCCAGGACACAATGAGAAGAATAAACCTAAGGATTTTAGGTAAAGAAGAGAGCAAAGATTTGCAACTTAAAGGGCCAGTAAAAATCTTCAACCAAATTATAGAAGAAAACTTCCATAACCTAAAGAAAGAGATGCCCATGAACATACAAATCTACAGAACTCCAAACAGACTGGACCAGAACACAAAGTCCTCCTGGCGCATAATAATCAAAATACCAAATGCACTAAACAAAGAAAGAATATTAAAAGCAGTAAGGGAAAAAGGTCAAGTAACTTATAAAAGCAGAACTATCAGAATTACACCAGACTTCTCACCAGAGACCATGAAAGCTAGAAAGTCCAGACTACTATACCCAACAAAACTCTCAATCACCACAGATGGAGAAACCAAGATATTCCAAGATAAAACCAAATATCTTCCCACAGATCTAGCCCTACAAAGGGTAATACATGGAAAATGCCTACACAAGGATGAAAACTCTTAATTCTGAAACTGTATGCTCCAAATGCAAGGGCACCCACATTTATGAAAGAAACTTTACTTAAGCTCAAAGCACACATTGCACCTCACACAATAATTGTGGGTGACTTTAACACCCTGCTCTCATGGACAAATCAGGGAAACAAAAACTAAACAGAGACACAGTGAAACTAACAGAACTTTTGGACCAAATAGATTTAGTAGATATCTACAGAACATTTCATCCTAAATCAAAAGAATATACCTTCTTCTCAGCACCTCATGGTAAGTTCTCCAAAATTGACCACATAATTGGTTTTGAAATTATGTTAGCTTCCAGAGGCACAATTGTCCTTTCTAACAAGATAAGGGACTCAATGTTGGGAAAAAGACAAAAACTCATAAACAAAGCATTCATCTTATAATCATAAATTGTAACAGGTGTATACCAAGGGACCCTGGGAGAACTTGAGAGCCTGGCCAGCTCTGATTTATTAAATACAGACCTCTTCCATTTGTGCCAATGTCTGAGACTTAACAATAGGGAGAAAGTATAAGTTTAAATGATTTAATTATTATCTCAAAAATTATTTTAAAAAAATTAAATAGGCTTTATGGTTGAAAATATATCCATGTTTCAGATATATGTACTAAAGCAAGCCAAGTATGGCTCACACCTTTCCTCTCTGGATGTAGATCTTAAATTTATAGTATTAATATTACTATTAGGCATAGCCACAATTGTCAAGACCTTCTGTGTTGGTTGAACTCAGGTATCTTAGTCAGGGTTTCTATTCTTGAAAACAAACATCATGACCAAAAAGCAAGGTGGGGAGGAAAGGATTTATCCAGATTACACTTCCACATTAGTGTTCATCACCAAAGGAATTCAGGACTCAAACTCAATAAGAGTAGCAACCTGGATGCAGGAGCTAATGCAGAAGTCATGGAGGAATGCTGCTTACTTGATTGCTTCCCTTGGCTTGATCAGTTTGTGTTCTCATAGAACCCAGGACTACCAGTCCAGGAATGGCACCACCCACAAGGGACTAACCCACTGTCCAGTCAGGACCCACCCAAAAGGGTCTGCATTACTCTCTTCAGGCACTGGCCACCAGAGACAGGATTAGGTATACAAAGAAATTATACAATAAATGGTAAGTTTAAGTTACAGAAGAAATTCCTCTAAAGAGAATCAACTAATAGAACATGAGAAAAATAAAATAAAATCCTTAATTCTCTAGAGTCATTAGAGAGGAGAAAAAATAGGTGATCAGACCAGTGATGCACTATAAAATGAAAAAAAATGGGGGGTTACCTACACTGCATAACCATTGTGACTTTTACAAAGAGCAGGCCATTCCCTGATAGGGGAAATGGCATCAATAAGATCATGTATGATTTTTTCATTATGTGCAACATTAGATGCTGAATTCTGTAGCCTGAAACACACAGTTATAGCTAATAACTCTTGATTCAAATTTCTCAACTGACTCAACTAGATTAACAATGTTTGGCTCAGCATATTCTCCCCAAGGTGTATACCTATCAATCTTGACAACCATTATCCACATGCATGAGTAAATAAATGCTGGCAATTGTAAAATCACTCTTTTTGCCACAACATGACCTTCTTCAGGATGGAGACCTCTGCAGATGACTCCCTTAAACTTAATCTGTGAGATACCTATTGTCTGCATTCTTTCAACTTCCAGTGCACACAGGAAACTCTTCTCCTGTTCTGGACTGAAGGCAGAAGCCATGAAGAACATGTAATTTTTTTTTTATTTCAACAACAGGCAGATCATTACATGGCTGAAATGAATAATTTTGAAACTTTCAACTCCAGATGTAGGAAGTGCAGTGACTTGGAAAGCAAGGTTATTATTACCTTAGGATGCAAGAGACTGGGATCAAAGTGACAACATTCCTTGTTTCAAAAACATTTTTCAAAAAGGCTGATGATTCAGCTTTTCTAAAATTAATATAATTTTTGGCATCTTTAAAGTCAGAGGAATATGGTAAGAATGTGCTCTCATTTTATACCAATTGTAGGGATACAGGTCTGCTTTTTGAGTGTCCTCAGTGGCTCACCATGATTTGTCTTGTACTCTAGCGGAAGCATGGTTTTGCTAGCTACTGATAATTACTGAAATTGTGTTACTTTGGAATTCTGAGAACTTTTCAGATGGTACTGAAATACAAGGACTCTGAGAAATCAGATTGGGATTTGATGGTCCTGTACAGACTTTGGTTGCAGTTTTTTAGTAGCAGTGGTCAAAACAAGAAATTGGGTTTCAGAATGTTGTTTCCTCTACCTTTCTTTCTTTCTTGTATTAGTCAGGAAACATATGGGTAGTCTCTATATAGTTAGGGAATATGTTGATGAGTTACAGTCTGTAGTCCAACTCCCCAGTAGTCAGCAGCAGCTGTGGACAGAAGTCTAAGGATCTAGCAGTTGCTCAGTCCCATGAGGCAAGCAGGCAAGGAAGAGTGACTGTTCCTACTTTCAATGTCCTTATAAAGGTCTTCAGCAGAGGGTGTAACCCAGATTAAAGGTGTGTACAGCTAAGCCTTTAATCCCAAATGACCTTGAACTCAGAGATATTCTTGTCTTAATCTTCTGGAATTCATAGCCACTATGCTTCAAGATCTACATGCTAAGATCCAGGTCAGAAACTTGTATCTCTGAGCCTGCAGATTCGGATCATAGGTGAGCCTTCCAATTTTTGTTTGTTTGTTTGTTTGTTTGTTTTGTTGTTTTTTGGAGACAGGGTTTCTCTGTGTAGCCCTGGCTGTCCTGGAACTCACTCTGTAGACCAGGCTGCCTGCCTCTGCCTCCCAAGTGCTGGGATTAAAGGCGTGGGCCACCACTGCCCAGCCTGAGCCTTCCAATTCTTGATTGTAGTTCATTCCAGATATAGTCAAGTTGACAACCAGGAATAGTCACTACATTTCCTATCTTGTTTTAGACAATGAATCCACAGGTGGGAGATGGGGATAAAGGGTGGAAAAAAGAAAAAAAAACCAAGCAAACAAACAAAACACAAAGGAGCAATGGCCAGCTACACTTGTTAAAGTTGAAAGAACCAGCCTAGTACAGATTTTGCATTCCATATATTCTGTCATCCTTAAATGTTTTTTTAAAGATTTCTTTATTATATGTAAGTACACTGTAGCTGTCTTCAGACACCAGAAGAGGGCATCAGATCTCTTTAGGATGTTTGTGAGCCACCATGTGGGCACTGGGACCCGAACTCTTGACCTTTGGAAGAGCAGTCAGTGCTCTTACCTGCTGAGCCATCTCTCCAGCCCCCCTTAAATGTTTTTTTATATTCCAACCACTATTTACATTTTGAGGAATTTAAGTAAGGACAGGAGACAACAAGTCTAGTTATTTAGGCAGGGAATTTACACAGCAAAAATATTCACAGAAGTATTTCATAAGCATACCAGAGCCCTGAAACAGAAGTTTATTCTGCAGTCTATCCCTAAATGGAATATCGCAGAGGATGAAATAGATAGGAGAAATACAAAGTATAAAACTGGGGAGGAGTAGTCTTGCAAAAAGCTATGTCTTGTGCTAAGTACTCCTCTTAAGAAGAATAGCATTTTGTAACTACTTCCAGTGGAAACTAAGGCTAACAAGCACAAGAGCCCTAGTGAGGATGCCTCAATCCCACATGGGAGGGAGAGGAAGCGATCACAGGAGGGGTGTAGGGGTAGGGAGGGATCTGGATGAGAATGGAGGAACAGGATCAGGTATTGGGTGTAGGAGGCAAGAAAGAAGCCCTGAGGGCCAGCAAAGAGAAACAAAATAGGCAACCCCGGAAGGCAGGAGATGGGGTGGAAACCTCTAGAATTTATCAGAGATGTGGGAGGGGAGAGTCTCCCAGGACTCAAAGGAAGGGAACCTTAGATGAAATGCCCTACAGTGGGAAGAGGGAACTCTAGGGTCCAGCTCCAGTAGAAGGATAAGCCATCAAGTGGAGGGATGGGGTTCACATCCCACAGTTAAAAATTCTGACCAAGAATTGTTCCTATCTGAAAGAATGGTAGGAACAAAAATTAAGAAGAGCCTGAAGAAGAGGAGGTCCAGGGACAGGTTGAAACTGGGATCCAGCTCAGGGGGAGGCCCCAAGGCCTGACAATACTAATGATGGTATGCTCTTAAAAACAGGAGCTGTATTAGTCTAGGAGTCTCTAGAGTAGCAGAATTTATGAGTAATTACTATATATTCAGGGAATTTGATGTTGACTTATAGTCTGTAGTCCAACTCCCAACAATGGTCAGCAGCAGCTGTGAATGGATCCAACAAGGCAGGCAGGCAAAGAAGAGAGACTCCTCCCTTCAATGTCCTCATGTAGGTCTCCAGCAGGAGGTGTGGCCTAGATTAAAGGTGTGTGCCGACATGCCTGGATCTGGGATTTGTTTTGTCCTAGATGACCTTGAACTCAGAGTTGAACCTGAACCTTGAACCTTTTACCTTAGTCTCCTGGGATTCATAGCCACTATGCCTCAAGATATCCATGCCAAGATCCAGGTCAGAAACTTGTATCTCACAGCCTCAACATCAGGACCACAGGTGAACCTCCCACTTCTGGAATTTAGTTCATTTCAGATAATAGTCAAGTTGAGAACCTGGAATAGCCACTACTGGGCCCTGTCATGACTGCCATAACAAAGACCCAACAAGCAGTTGAAAGAGTCAGATACAGATATTTACACCCAACCTATGGACAGAAGCTGGTGACTCCCATGGTTGAAGTATGGAATAGCTGCAAGAAGCTGAGGAGGAGGGTGACCTTATAGGAAGAACTGCAGTCTCAACTACTCTAGATACTCTGGCACTCTCAGACACTTAGCCACTAACCAAGGAGCACACACCATGTGATATTAGGCACCAAACATATATACAGCAGAGGAATTCTAGGTCTAAAGTTATTCAGGGAAGATGCACCTAGCCCTCTAGAAACTTGGATACCAAGGGAGGGGGTGGTGAAAGGATAAGGTTGCAAGCTAGGAATCCCCCATGCTTGAGTCTAGGGTGACCCCAAAGGAGCAGAGGTTTGGCCCATTCTTTCTTCCAGGGTCCGGCTGCGAGCCTCGGGCTGGGAGTGTCCCTAGCATCTTTTCCATCTCGCCTCCGCGGAGCGGCTGTGGCAAGGACAAGCGTGGCTGGGGGCTGGCAGAATCACCGTGGGGGCTGCAGAACTCCTGCCTGGGGGGCACTTAGGTCTGCCTATTGCCAGTGGGGGAGGGTGGGCGTGACCCTGTGCGGGCGGCCACGTAAGCGGAAATGACTTAACTAGTTCTTCCAGCCTCTGTGGGAGGCTGATAGGTTCTCAGAGAGCTCAGGTTCGGATGGTTTGAACTGATTGGCTTAGAAGCTTGTGGTAGGCAGGTTCTGTTATAAGCCTATAAAAAGCCAATCCAATTCGGCGCACACAGCTCACTTCTTTTACCCTGCATGGTAAGACTGTGACCCCCAGGGCTCTGGAAATTAAAATTACTCTTGCAAATTGCATCAGGTCTATCTCTCGTGAGTGATTGGGGTGCCGGTTTCTGAGGCGTGGGGTGCTGGGGTACCCCCGTTTTTCTTTCAGATCTTACAGTGGTATGGTGAGGAGTAGGGGTGAGAATGTCCTCTTGTAGATGCACAGAGGAGGTGTGTGATATAAAACAGAGGGTGGCCTGGTAAGGAGAGAAAGTCTGGAGTGTAAAAAAAAGATAAAAGAATATATACATATGTATGTATATGTATGCATGTATACTGAAAGCTATGCCCAATGTAAGGTTATTACATTATTACATCTGGTGAAAATCTGTTTTAAAAAAAAGGTCAAACAACAAATGACTAAATAGTCTTTAGAGGCTTAACACATAGTGGGTTTCTCCCTTTTTAATCTTGTCTGGGGAATTTAGATACCCCGCACACAGACATATCTCTACCTTAGGAATGTCACAGTGACATAATAGGAATAAAGGATTAACTACATCCTGATAAGAATTCATACATTAAATTTCTCAGATTCATGAAATGTTTGCCCATGCTAATGAGGCATTTCGTACTCTAAGCCTTCAGTTTTGCCCATTCTGAATGTTCCTTGTAAAAGTTCTCTAAATTATATATGCCTTGAGTCACTACATGTCAAGTTGATAAGAATACCTTCAGTTGGTAATGGAATGATCATTCACTGTCCACTAGCACAGGTCTTCTGAACCCTAAATTTTCTTTTTCTGTTCCCATTGCCCCCATGGACCAATAACAGCTGACGTTCCTTGAGGACACAGAGACTCACAGTGAAGAGTCTATACATAAGTTATCTTAATTTGTTACACATTAATATAAATTTGATTCATACCTTGTTTTAAATCTGTACATATAAATGTGTGCAGTTTATTACATACTTTATTCATATCTCCTACTTTCTATCTGGATCACAGTTCCCCCTCCTTCAACTTCTATACATGTCTCCAAACCAACACACACAGATACTCTGCCATTTCCCTTGAAAACAGAGCTGATATCTTGGGGATATCAACTGAAAAAGGAAAAAATGTTTCAATAAAAATAGGGACATGCCTTGAGATCAAAGCTACCAAGGCAATTAAGTAGGAGGAAAAGCATCTCAAAACCAGGCAAAATAGTCAAAAATACCAACTACAACATTTCATCGCTATGATGCACCATTTCATGCCATAGAAGGTGACTGTTAAGAAATGGCTTTATTAAATTGATTACATGTATAGGTTTCTCTCAAGAAAATGTTTTCAAATTTCTTTTAAGACTACCATAACATGCAAAGCCTTTTCCATATTCATTGTATTATCAAGGTTTCTCTACAGTATGCATTGTTTCATGACTTTGAAGAAGTCTCTATTATGAAAAGCCTCTGGCACATTTGTTACATTCATATGGTTTCTATCCAATACATCTTCTTTTATGCCTTTGAAGACTACTGAGCTGTACAAACACTACCACATTCATACTTCTCTCCAATGTGTTCTTTTATGTATTTGAAGATTTCAGTAACAGGCAAAGGCTTTACTACATTGTTTATATTCATAGAATTTCTTCCCAGTGTGGGTTCTTTTATGCATCTGAAAATGGGTGTGACCTATAAAGGCACTACCACATTGGCTCTTCATAGGGATTCTCTCCACTGTGAGTTCTTTTATGTCTTTGAAAATGGTTGTGATATGTAAAGGCAAAGCATTTTCAGGACAAGGTTACATTAATATGGCTTCTCTCCAGGATGTGTCCTTTTATGCCGTTGAAGATTGTCTTGTCATGAAAATGCTTTGCCACATTGTTTACAGTCATAGGGTTTCTCTTCAGAATGTGATCTTTTATGAATTTGAAGACTGCCATAGCGAGCAAACACTTTGCCACATTGGTTACATTCATAGGGTCTCTGTCCTGTATATATTCTTTTATGCACTTGAAGACAGTGTTATGCTGAAAATGCTTTGCCACATTGGTTACCTTCAAAGGGTTTCTCTCCCATATGTTCTTTTATGCGCTTGAAGAAGGCCTTGTGCTGAAAATGCTCTGCCACATTGGTTACATTCATAGGGTTTCTCTGCAGTATGTGTTCTTATATGCCTTTGAAGATGGCTATGTCGCGCAAAGGTTCTGGCACACTGGTTACATTCATAGGGTTTCTCTCCAGAATGTGTTCTTTTATGCACTTGAAGATGGCTGTGTTGTGCAAAGGCTTTGCCACATTGGTTACATTCATAGGGTTTCTCTCCAGTGTGTGTTCTTTTATGCCTTTGAAGATCTCCTTGGTGTGCAAAGGCTTTGCCACAATGGTTACAGTCATAAGGTTTCTCTCCGGAATGTGTCCTTTTATGCATTTGAAGACTGCCATAGCACGCAAAGGATTTGCCACACTGGTTACATCCATAGGGTTTCTCTCCAGTATGTGTTCTTTTATGCAGTTGAAGATAGCCTTGTTGTGCGAAGGCTTTGGCACATTGGTTACATTCATAGGGTTTCTCCCCAGAATGTCTTCTTACATGCTTTTGAAGATAGCTGTGTTGTGCAAAGGCTTTGCCACATTGGTTACATTCATAGTGCCTCTCTCCAGTATGTGCTGTTTTATGCACTTGAAGATTGCTTTGCCACATAGGTTACATACACAGGGTTTCTCTCTGGTATGTGTTCTTTTGTGTCTGTGAAGACGGTAGTGTTCTGCAAAGGATTTACCACACTGGTTACATTCATAGGGTTTCTCCCCAGTATGTATTCTTTCATGACTTCGAAGATGGCTGTTTTGGGCAAAGGCTTTGCCACATTGCTTACATTCAAAGGGTTTCTCTCCAGAATGTTTTCTTTTATGCTTCTGAAGATCGCCTTGTTGTGCAAAGGCTTTGCCACATTGGTTACATTCATAGGGTTTCTCTCCAGAATGTGTTCTTTTATGCACTTGAAGATGGCTGTGTTTTGCAAAGGCTTTGCCACACTGGTTACATTCATAGGGTTTCTCTCCAGAATGTGTTCTTTTATGAATTTGAAGATGGCCGTTCTGTGCAAAGGGTTTGCCACACTGGTTACATTCATAGGGTTTCTCTCCAGAATGTGTTCTTTTATGCACTTGAAGAAGGCTGTGTTTTGCAAAGGCTTTGCCACACTGGTTACATTCATAGGGTTTCTCTCCAGAATGTGTTCTTTTATGAATTTGAAGATGGCTGTTCTGTGCAAAGGGTTTGCCACACTGGTTACATTCATAGGGTTTCTCTCCAGTATATTTTCTTTTATGCCTTTGAAGATGACTTTGACAATAATAGGCTTTACCTCTTTGGTTACAATCATAGAGTTTTTTTCCAATGTGTGTTCTTCTATGTGTTTGAAGACTAGTATAATATACAATGGATCCAGTACATATCCTTTTATGTAATGGAAAGTGACTGTTTCTTGCAAAGGCTCCATCATATTGCATACATTCATAAAGTTTCTCTCTCATATGAATTGGTTTATCCCTTTGATGAAGCCTATAATACAAATAGGATTTATTACATTGGATATATTCAGAGTGTCTTTTTACAGTATGACTTCTTTCAAGCCTGTACATGTAATTGGCATATATGAAAGGTTTACCCCATTCATATTACTAATGACTCATTTATCTGTATGAACTTATTTAACAATCTTTTCTAATTCTAAAGAAGAGTCAGATATAATAAGGTTCTATCATTATGTTTATATCCACAGTGGTTTGCTACATTATGGGTGTTATTTACAATTTTAAAGATACCTGTGGCAGTATAAGCATTTATTCCATATCTCAAAAACATACCATCCTTTTCCTGTATGAGGTTTTTCACATATTTGAGAAAATGTACAGGCATTTGCAGCATTACCACAATGATTGCATTCATAAATTTTCCGATAATGTGAGCCATACAAATTTGTGAAATTAAACAGGACAAAAAGAATTTTTCTACATTACTAATAGTCATAGGGATTTTGTGCAGTCTGAGTTTGTTGATGTATTTGCAAGGAAGGTGTGAAATCAATTAATTGTAAACGTTCATAACTTTCAACAAATTTACTCTAAGTGGAAAACTTTACAGATTTTATAATTATCCTATGAGAGAGAAACATGAATTAGGTCAATGTCACTTAGGTATAGAAAATTGTATACTTTATGTTCAATAGATAGAGACATGATAGATAGATAGATAGATAGATAGATAGATAGATAGACAAAAAGACAGATAGATATATATATATACTTGTCTTATATAATATTCCTATGAATGGAACAATAACAAAGGAAGCATATATACATTGTATCCATTCATTTTTACTTTTTCTTCCTCATAGACATGTGATATTAACACATTAAGATTTCTTCAGAGGCATGCATCAGCATGCACAAGAAAATTACCTTCTCTGTCTTCCAGTATTTTCACAATGTTCTTCAATATCATTGTGATCTTCCCAGTCATAACCTAGAATATAGTACAAGAAAATGTATGATATAGTACTGGAATTTAGGCAAAATTTAAAAAACTATCTTTAGTGATCCTTAGAAGTGGGCCTGATTTATTCACCTTATTTGTCCTCCTAAAATGAAATTATAGAAGTGCATCAATAAAGACAACAAATACAATAAAACCACAAAAACAAACAGGAACAAGCACAACTACAAAAAAACAGTTGCCCCCTCATTTTAAAAACTACATTCACAGTCTTACCTATTGCAATGAGGTTCCTGTACGTCTCCAGCATCACATCTTTGTAGAGACTCTTTTGGGAAGGATTCAACAAAGCCCATTCTTCCCGTGTAAAGTTCACAATTACATCATCATATGTCACTTCATTCTACAATATCCAATATATATGCACAAAGGAAAGCATGATAATGAACTATTAGACAGGTATATTTCATTCAAAATAATCTCAAAAAATTTTGGTCCTTTGCTGAACTCTTTCCTGACACAGAAGTTATAATGTAATCATGATCACCAAGTCATTTCTCAAGGAAACTTAGTAAAGAGGTTCTCATCTGTCCTTTCTTCACCCTTATATTTGGATATACCCTTGGAAGACTAAAGACATAGAGACAAGCAAAAAGATCAACCATAGTAAGCACACATGAGAGATATTCTATGAATAATTACTTACTACAAAAGCAATGAGCAAGATGGTTGGATTGGTGAATGCATTTAATCACTGAGGACAGAAGCAAAATTATCTCATTGTGTTTGATGCCAGCCTGATCTAAGGAGTGAGTTCTAGGATAGTCAGAGTTGTATACTATAAGCCAGTATCCCTTGTAAAAAAAAAAAAATCAAACCACAAGGAAGGAAACCAATCAGAATATGACTTAAGTTCTTTTTGTTGTTGTTGTTGTTATTGTTTTGTTTGTTTGTTTTTGTTTTTGTTTGGTTTTGGATTTGGTTTTTTCAAGACAGGGTTTCTATGTCTAGCCCTGGCTGTCCTGGAACTCACTCTGTAGATCAGGCTGGCCTTGAACTCAGAAATCTGCCTGCCTCTGCCTTTGAGAGTGCTGGGATTACATGCATAATGGCGGCGACTTAAGTTCTTAAATTAATTATACATTCACCCCAGTTGCATATTCATCTTTCAGGACAGACATCTTACAGGTCAACAAACAGGTATAGAAAGTAGAGAGAAAGAGAAAGGAAATGGAGGGGCAGTTTTTTCAAAAAGTTCCTTCTGAGTAAATAAAAGCTGGCTCTTCAAAGAAGGCAAGTGTCCCTGAATGGGACACACTTTTATAACTAAGTATGAGGCTTTATTACTCTGATAAGGTGCTTAGGCTGGCCTGACTCACACTGGCCTGAGAGCAACCACCTGTGATACCAATAACTCCCCAGAGAGTGGTAGGGGTTCAGGATTTTTAAGGCATCACTGAGCATAACTCAAGCTAAAGAGATGGAAAAATATTCAAATCAAATTGACCTAAAAGGTAAGCTGGTGTAGACATTTTACTATTTCACAAAATAAAAGATTTCAAAGTATACAAATAGGCTATTGATATCATAGTATATATAAGTGTACTGTTAAATACATAAATTACCACAAGAAAACTCTTATAGCTCTTAGGCACTTCCAGGATAGTGGCTGGATCCTAAAGTAATTGAAACAAAATCAGGAATCCTCCTATATACCTTTTATGTAAAAAGGAATAATCAACTGGAAAAATATTTTAGGGAATCAACAGCCTGCACAGCAGCCACAAATAATATAAAGTATGTTAGAATTCTAAAGAAGCAAATGAAAGAATGGTCTGGTTAAAAGAAAAAGAAAAGAAACAGAAGCCTTTCAAGAAAGACATTTCCCCTAGACAATTACCAAGTTTCCCAAGCATATTCCTGGTTTTAAAAAAGAAACTCTCTTGTTTGTTCGTTTGTTTGTTTGTTTGAGAACATGCCCTGCAGGGAATGCTCCAAAGGCTTAGGCCACAGACTGTTATTTGCTCTGACAAGCATGCTTCTATGTTTGAGAAGAAACTACGTTATTTCTGATACAGTGGGGTAGGGGACGGTGGGCTCAGTGAAAGCCTTGCTTGATCAGCCCACAACACAACAATGTCTTTCCATTTCACATGGTGTCACCTATTCCATGTTAAAGCACTAGGCTTTTATCTAAAAGAAAACCCAATTTTTCTGCACAAATGATATTAATGTTGATTGTGACCTTGTAATGACCAGTTCAGCAGGTGTTTCGAGGCCTACTCTCTGATGAAGGGATGGGCACAGTGGATGGCAGGATATCAGGCTTGTCTCCTTTTTGTGGTTTAAAGTCATAATTCTGAAAAACTCCAGAAACAAACTTTTGTTTTTTGTGGGTGGTTTATACATTTTATTTATTGGATATTTTATTTACATTTCAAATGTTATCCCTTTTCCTGGTCCTCCCACACACACACACACACACACAAAATCTCCATATCCCATCCCCCACTTCCGTGCTGCTATGAGGGTTGTTCCCCTGCCCACCCACTCTCACCTCCACACCCTAGAATGCCCCTTTTCTGGGGTCATGAAGCCTACACATGACCAAGGGCCGCTCCTCCCAATGATGCCAGACAAGGCCACCCTCAGCTATATATGCAGCTGCAGCCATGGGTCCCTCCATGTGTACTCCTTGGTTAGTGGTTTAGTCCCTAGGAACTATGGGGATCTGGTTGGTTGATACTATTTTCTTCCTACGAGGTTGCAAACCCCTTCAACTCCTTCAGTCCTTTCACTAACTCCTCCAATGTGGACCTTGTACTCAGTCCAAGGGTGCACTGTGAACATCCACCTATGTATATCAGGCTCTGGCAAAGTCTCTCAGGAGACAGCTATATCAGGCTCCTTTCAGCATCCACTTCTTGGCAAACACAATAGTGTCTGGGTTTGGTGACTTCATAAAAGATGGATCTCCAGGTGGGGCAGTCTCTGGATGGCCTTTCCTTCAGTCTCTGCTCTACACAGTGTCTCCAAATTTGCTCCTGTATTTTCTTCCTCTTTCTAAGAAGGACTGAAGCACCCACATTTTGGGTCTTCTTTCTTCTTGAGCTTCATGTGGTCTAGGAATTGAATCTTGGGTGTTCAGAGCTTTTGGGCTAATATCCACTTGTAAGTGAGTGCATACCATGTGTGTTCTTTTGTGATAGGGTTACTTCAATCAGGAAGATATTTTCTAGTATCCACTTGCCTAACAATAGCTGAGGAATACTCTATTGTATAAATGAAGCACATTTTTCATATCCATACCTCTAATAAAGGAGATCTCGGTTCTTTCCAGCTTCTTGCTATTATAAATAAAACTGCTATGAACATAGTGAACCATGTGTCCTTGTTATATGTTGGAGAATCTTCTGGCTATATGCCAGTAGTGGTATAGCTGGGTCCTCAGGTATCTGTTATCACCTCAGTTTTTTGATCTTAGCCATTTTGCCATGAAATTACAAGAAGCCTACAGAACTCCAAATATATTGGAACAGAAAAGAAATCCCTCCCATCATATAATAATCAAAATGCCAAATGCAAAAAAGAAAGAATGTTAAAAGCAGTAAGGGAAAAAGATCAAGTAACATATAAAGGCAGTCCTATCAGAAATACACCAGACTTCTTACCAGAGACTATAAAAGCCAGAAGATACTAGGCAGATGAAAGCACAAATGCCAGTTCAGGCTACTATACCCAGCAAAACTCTCAATTACTATAGACTGAGAACAGACTTGAGTATCGTAGGATTCTAACTGCAAACAAGGCTGGATGCACTACTGCTTATTTCTGAATGTTATAGAGTCAGTCATCAGTTGTCTAAAGTCTACTTGGTGTGGCTTACATCTAATAAGAACTGGTAAACCCGCCGGGCAGTGGTGGCGCATGCCTTTAATCCCAGCACTTGGGAGGCAGAGCAGGAAGATTTCTAAGTTCAAGGCCAGCCTGGTCTACAGAGTGAGTTCCAGGACAGCCAGGGCTATACAGAAAAACCCTGTCTCAAAAAAACCAAACTGGTAAATGCTTTACATCATCAATTTTAGTCTTTTACATCACTGATTAATATTGTATTTCTACCCACACTTGAGATGCCATTTAAAACCTGCAAAAAATTTAACTTCAGATGAATTTCACACCTAAATGCCGCAGGCAGTCCTTGTTGAAGACAGCAAGGACATGTGGCCTCTCCAATTTACGATCTTGACAGGCATGTTTCTGTATAGAAACTTCTGCATCAAATGCTTTGTGCAGATGCATTCCCACAAATAAGATACTCAGATGCCACGTGTGTCCTCCCAATGGCTATTACCACAAGAGACATCACAGCTGGCTGTACCTAGAGGACAGTTTGCACTCACTCCTTGAAATGGCCTACAAATTTAGCTATGTTGCCCTGAATATTAAAAGAAGGAGTTCATCTTTCCCTGTGCCTAATTTATACAATTGCTGGAGATTTTCACTTCTTAATTCACAAGAGCCTGGGAGACATTTCCAAAGCAACAACTTCATCCAAAAAGAAAAAAGAAAGAAAGAAAGAAAGAAAGAAAGAAAGAAAGAAAGAAAGAAAGGAGGGAGGGAGGGAGGGAGGGAGGGAGGAAGGAAGGAAGGAAGGAAGGAAGAAAGGAAGAAAGGAAGAAAGGAAGAAAGGAAGAAAGGAAGAAAGAAAAAGAAAAGCAAAAGGAAGAAAAGAAGAAGAGGCAGCATTGAGATTTTAACTAGGAATTCTGGGTTTGTTCACATATGGCTTTACTTCCTCCTCATCATGTTTACTTGAAGCCTACTCTGAATATGGTCACACCTTAAAAGCAGAGATATTTAAGGGCATTTCCACATCAAAGTCATCCAGAACCTTCATAAATTATAAAAATGATGGGCAAATATGACTCTGAATATGCATACTGGACCACAGTTTGTTATCTAAAAACAAAGTAAATGACACCAAAAATATAGATTGCTCTGGAGCCAATGGTACCTAAACTATGATGTACAAGATGACACATAGATGTACCATTGCCACGATTCTTATATAAAGGACAGAGAACAAAGTTCAGAAAACACTGAGGAAAAGTCACTGATCAGCACAGTGAATACTTCTCTTCTTAGAGAAAGAGATTTGCTGTGCTATTCTAACTTCAGAATAAGGAGGGTTTTGCCTCTGAGCAAACTGCCTCAAAGGAAGTCCACAGCTGCTTCGACTCAGGACAAGAAACATTACAGTTTAAATAGAATCGATGCTGTATGTCTCAGGTTTTGATATCACTGAATATAAATCAATTTCTTTTAAGGTTTACCTTTATTTTATTTTACATATATATGAATGCTCAATTGCATTATCTCTGTGAATTACCAACAGAATCCAGAAGGCAGGAAATGCCTGGGAATGTACCTAGAGCAAATACTTGGATAATATGTGGTTTCTGGGGATAAAACTGGTGTCTTCTGTAACAATAACCATTGCTCTTATGTCCCAGTCAAAATGTGAGTCACTTTTTATATAATATTGAAAATTGTATATTTTAATAAAAATATATTACTTCAGTTTTCCCCTTAATAATCTCTAAATCCTTTCCAAGAATGTTCACAGCTAATTTGCTCCTTGATTAAGTATGTGAACTTTTGTATGCACAAATATATGAATAAAATTTTCTGAATATATTCTGCTGTGTGCATGTAAAATGGTTTCAGGACAGGTCATGCTGACCTGAACAGTAAAAAAAGGAGTTCATCATTCCCTGAGGCTAATTTGTACAATTGCTGAAGATTTTCATTCTTTAATTCACAAGAGGATATTGGGGGCAAAGTTCTTTCAACCCACAGGTCACCATGGAATGTAGGAGAATTAATCATACAGGGTATTCTTCCCAATGAATAAGGAAAAAAAAATACCTGCAATCAATCCAAAAGGCTCACAGTGGATTTGGGTAATGACAAGGGGACCTCTCTGTGGTCTGAAGGCAGAACTTACCTATGGCTAGCTATAGGGGCAGACCCTATATAAATTCTGCAGATCGATTATCCCAGACTCTTTCTTCTCTTGCCTACTAAACATCCTGAGGGCAAGTGTTCAATGTTGTTTATGGCAGGCTGACCTCTATGCTATTGGTAGTAGACCTCATTAAATTCTAGGTCTTATATATAGAGAACCCACTCTCGTGGTCACATGTACACTTTTTTTTTTTTTTTTTGAGACAGGGTTTCTCTGTGTAGCCCTGGCTGTCCTGGAACTCACACTGTAGACTAGGCTGGTCTCAAACTCAGAAATCCTCCTGTCTTTGCCTCCTAAACATGTACACTTTCTATATAGTCAAAACCTAAACTATATGATGCATCTAGATTGGACTAATTTGACTGATTGTTTCCTGGAAATCTTTCAACAAATTATACTGTATATTAAATATGCTACTAATGATTTATCTCAAAATAGAGTCCCCATGTCTGCTCCTGGTTGAGAAAGTCAATATGCACATTTTCATTCTTAACTCTTATCAGGATTCAAGTCCCTAACTGATCCTAAATACACAGTTCAAATAAAGTTGGATCCCAACTGACCTAGAATATTTTGTTTATCAAGGAAGTTAGCTCCATTGAGCCATACATTTCATATTTGCTGTACTTGATCAAAATGCTCTTCATGACAGTAAACTAGAGGATACAACAAACATTCATAATTTGAAAATTTAATATTCCAAATCTAATAATGAAGTGAAGAATATTGTTATGTAACACCTGCAAGATTTTAATAAATCAAGGAACATTTCTGGTGTTCTCAAAGATTGATGTATGTGATATTACTCATTAACTCATCAATGGCCAAATGCCAATAGTGTATGATACATTCCACAGACCCCAAGAAGTTAAATAAGAAGGAAGTTCCAAGTGGGAAATGCTTCAATCCCACTTAGAAGGAGTAACAAAATATACATGGGAATCAGAAGGTGGGACCTGTGTAGGACAGCATAAAGGAAGGGGGTAAGAGGGTAGGACCAGGTATGGGAGAGACAGGAGAGAAGCCTAGAGGGCCACTGGTATGAATGGAAATATGGAACTGCTGGGTGGGGGACAAAAGGATATTTAGAAAGTCCCAGAAACTCGGCATATGGGATTCTCTCAGGACTCAATATGGGTAACCTTAGCTGAAATGTGCAATAATGAGAATATGGAACCTAAAGTCCATAGACAGGGCTCCAGTGGAGGGATTGGGATACCAACATACCTTCAAAATTTTCCATTCATCATTGATCCTTTCTAAAAATAATGCAGGGGAAAATATGGAGTGGATCATGGAAATGGCTGAATAGAAACCAGACCAACTTGGGTCCATTCCATAGATGGGCACCAACCCTCACACTATTAATAGTCCTCTGTTGTGCTTTCAGACAGGAGCTTAGCATGGCTGTTGTTTGACTCTACCAGTAGCTGAGTGAGACAGATGAAGATACTCACGGCCAAGCATAGGATTAAGGTCAGGGATACCTATGGAAGACTTATGAGAAGAACTGAAAGAACTGAAGAGAATGGCAACCCCATAAGAAAACAGATCAACAATGTCAACTAATCTTGAACCCTAGGAGCTCCGGAGAATAAGCCACAAATGAAAGAGTGTACTCAGGGTGGTGCGAGGCCCCTGGCACATATGTACCAGTGGATTGCCTTGCCTGTCCTGGCCTAGATGTGAGAAGATGCACCTAATCCTGTAGAGACTTAATGTACCATGAAGGATGGCAGGGGGAGGGGAAGACAAAATTTTACATAGGGGGACAGGGAGGGGGCAATACTTTGCATGTAAATAAATAAAATAATTATTAATTAAATATTGTGATGGTTTGTATATGATTGGCCCAGGAAGTGAACCTATTACGAGGTGTGGCCTTGTTGGAGTAGGTGTGTCACTGTGGGTGTGGGCTTAAGACCCTCCCCCTGGCTGCCTGGAAGTTAGTCTTCCACTAGCTGCCTTCAGATGAAGAGAGAACTCTCAGCTCCTCCTGCACCATGCCTGCCTGGATGCTGCCATGTTTCTGCCTTGATGACAATGGACTGAACCTCTGAGCCTGTAAGTCAACCCCAATTAAATGTTGTCTTTTATAAAACTTGCATTGGTCATGGTGTCTGTTCACAGCAGTAAAACCCTAACTAAGACAGAAGTTGGTACCAGGGACTGGGGTATTGCTGTGATAGGCCTGACCATGCTTTTGTTCGGAAGAATGTGGATTTTGGGACTTTGGATTTGGAAAGCCATGGAATTCTTTAAGTGGGGCTTAATGGGCCAGACTAGTAGGAATATGGAAGACAGTGGTGCTGAGGGTCATTTTAACTGTGTGGGCCTAACGGCCCAAGAGGTTTCAGTGGAGAAGAACTTTAATATGTGGCTGAAGAGACTGCCTAGGACTAAGGTAAAGAGATTTATGTTAATTGCATCTGCAAAGGAAGTCTCAAAAAAGCCCAACAAAGACTTTGTTCTCTGGTTAAGTCTGATAAAGAAAATTTTGAGCCAACATAGCAAGCTGAGAAAGAAAAGGTACAAAATATATAGTTTGAGTATTAAAGGGACTCCAAGAAGTGAAATGGAGCTGAATTCAAGGATATTAAACTGAATTAAAGGAGTGGTGACCTTGGGGGCAAGATTCACCCAGTTAACTTTAGGTCCAGGCATGGTAGTACAAGCCTTTAATCCCAGGAGGCAAAGATAAGCAGATCTCTGAGTTCAAGGCCAGCCTAGAATGGAGCAAATTCTAGGTGAAGAAAAACTTTAATCCAGGCTTGGTGGACCACACCTTTAATCCCAGTGTTTAGGAGACAGGCATGCAGATCTCTTGAGTTCAAGGTCAGTCTAAGGAGCAAGATTCAGGACAGCCAACTTAGGCAATGAAGGAGCTGGGAAAAAGGAAGCTAGTGATAATGTAATAGAACAAGGTGGCCAATGTTCCAGCCCCTGCAAGCAGCAGAACTCAGCAGCTTCGGCCATGTGTCTCTGGCTTTATATTAAAAGGAAGGAGACTACTGGGACAATTGATGCTGGTTAGCTGGAGCTAAGAAATTAGTGATGATTAAGAAAACACCAGCATCACTGAGGTGAAATATATGAAGTGTTTTCTGAGAGCACAAAGAAGCTGTATTCCAGAGATAGCCAAGTGTTCCTCATGCTGCAGCTGTACTTGGTAATGTGTAAGAATCATCCAGGTGGTACTGGTTTTTAAGGCACGAAGGCATCATGAAGAACAGCTGAGGCTTGGTACTGTGAGAGGCCATGAAAGGCCATTGGTGAAAGTGTACCCTCAGTTGTAATTGCCAGCCCAGGACTGAAGGGGTCATGCAAAGGAGTTGAGGCTTGGTACTATGAAGAGAGCCTATGAGAGGCTTTGGTGAATTATAGTTGCAGTGGAAGACCCTAGCATATTGGAGATGCCAGTATCATGGGATGACCACCAAGAACAGCCGTGGCAGTGGAGTGGATCAATCTGAACTTAAGAGTGCTACAAAGGGCAGAGCTGGAGAAGTGACACCAGCTCTTTGGAAATACACAGAAGATCATGTGTGGATCTCGGACATTAGAACAAGAAGCTGTGAAGCTGAAATTGACTTGGGGTACCCAAGATGTTAAAGATGCCAGAGCCACAAGATGCCTGCCAAGGAAAGCTGCTAACAGGGAGTGGAACAAGCCCAGGAGAAAGAACCTTGTTGCAGTCAACAAAGATGAAAAAGGAGTTGAATATCTGAAGACTGCTTTGCCATCAGACATGGAGATGCAGAGTTTGGACTTTTCCCAGCTGGTTTCCTGTCTTGCTTGGGGCATTACAGTTAAGTGATTGGATGAATCTCAAAAGGGACCTTGAACTTTGGACTTTTAACACTGTTGAGACTGCTATAGACTACAGGGACTTTTGAAGTTGGACTAAATGTATTTTGCATTATGCTGTGTTTAAGTATGGCCCCCATAGACTCATGTTTGAACAAGCCTATGGGGGCCAGGGAGTGGAATGTGATGGTTTGTATATGATTGGCCCAGGAAGTGAACCTATTACGAGGTGTGGCCTTGTTGGAGTAGGTGTGTCACTGTGGGTGTGGGCTTAAGACCCTCCCCCTGGCTGCCTGGAAGTTAGTCTTCCACTAGCTGCCTTCAGATGAAGAGAGAACTCTCAGCTCCTCCTGCACCATGCCTGCCTGGATGCTGCCATGTTTCTGCCTTGATGACAATGGACTGAACCTCTGAGCCTGTAAGCCAACCCCAATTAAATGTTGTCTTTTATAAAACTTGCATTGGTCATGGTGTCTGTTCACAGCAGTAAAACCCTAACTAAGACAAATATGTAATAAAAATTTATTTCAGTTTCTTCAAATTCCTGAAGAAATTGAAGAAAATCACAGAGGATGATTACTCTAATACTCATGAATAGGTAGGATTAATATAGTAAAAATGGCCATGTTACCATAAACAATGTGTAGATTCAATGCAATCTTAATCTAAATTCCAAGACAATTTTTCATAAACCATCAAAGAGTGATTCTTGACTTCCTATGGAAAACAAACAAAAATCCCAAAATAACAACAACAAAATCACCCAGAATAGTCAAAACAATTTTAAACAATAAAAGAATTTCAATGGGGATAACCATCCCTGACTTCAAATTGTACTACAAAGCAAAACTGCATGATATTGATACAAAAACAGATATGTGGACCAATGGAATTGACTCAATGACCCAGAAATAAATCTATGTACATTTAATAGCTAATAAAGAAAGCAAAACCAAACAATGGAAAAAGAGAGAGCATCTTCAACAAATAATAATGGTCAAACTGGATATGTATACGTAGAAGAATGAAAATACATTCATATTTATCACCCCGCAGAAAATTCTAGACCAAGTGAATCAAGGACCTCAACATGAAACTTGATACACTAAATCTCACAGAAACGAAAGAGGAAAAAAGCCTTGAAATCATTTGTACAGGAGACAATTTCTTGAACAGAACACCAGTGGCTCAGGGTCTAAGATCAAAAATTAATAAACGTAACTTAATGAGATTGCAAAGCTTCTGAAAGGCAAAGGACACTGTCAATAGGACAAAAAGGCAGCCTACAGATCTTCGTCAACCCTACATCTGACAGATCTTCGTCAACCCTACATCTGACAGAGGGTTAGTATACAAAATTTATAAAGAACACAAGAAGTTAGACACCAACAACCCAAAGATCCCGATTAGAAAACGGGGCACAGAGCTAAACACAGAATAAGCAACAGAGGAATCTCAAATGGCTGACAGGAAAAAAAAATTGTTGAAAATCCTTAGCCATAAGGAAAATGCAAATCAAAACAACTTTGAGATTCCATCTTACACCCAATGACTAAGACCAAAAGCTTAAGGTATAGCACATGCTGGCGAGAATGTGGCGGAAAGGGAACAATCCTCCATTGTTGGTGTGAGTGCAAACTTGTATAAGCAATTTGGAAATCCAATGGGTACTTTCAGAAAACTTGGAACAGTTCACTTCAGAACCCAGCTATAGCCCCAACCACCAATCATATACCAAAAACATGCTCCATCATTCCACAAAGACATTTGTTGTACTATGTTCACAGTAGCATTGTTAATAATTGCCAGAAATTAGAACAATCTAGATGTTCCTCAAATAAAGTGTGAACACAATGTGGTACATCTAAGCAACAGAATACTATTCAGCTATTAAAAACAAAGACATCTTCGCTCCTGTGACTGAGTGGGTGGGTACACCCAGGAACAAGGGAACACCGGAGAGTCAGAACAGCTGGGACACGGTCGGCCAAGGCACCACCTGCACCCAAGGGCTGGGCAGCACCACATTCATTTGTGCACCTATACTGCCAGGAGAGATCTGCTCTGCAGGGAGTCCTGAATTTAGAGGGAGTCCCGAGTTTAGAGGTGAGGCCACCATATTCGCTCCTATGACTGAAAGGGTGGGTACAACCAGGAATGCAAGGAACATCCAAGAGTCAGAACAGCTGGGACATGGTCCACCAGGGCCCCACGTGCACCCAGGAGCTGGACAGCGCCACAGCCGTTTTTTGCACCTATCCAAGGGAGATCTGCTCTACAGGGAGTCTCATGTTTAGAGATGAGGCCGCCATCTTGCATTCAGTGCCTGAGTAGGCAGGTACAGCCAAGTTCACAGGGAATACCCAAGTGTAAGAACAGATGGAACAGGGTCCTCCAGGACCCAACCTATACTCAAGAGTTGAGCAGTGCCACAGTACTCTGTGCCAGGGGAGAGCTGGTCACTCAGGGGTGCTGAGACAGTCTTGTAGGCACACAGGAGGGACAAGCACCCACCGGAGAGAGCAGGATCAACCAACACCGGAAATAACTAGATGGCGAAAAGCAAATGCAGGAATATTACTAACAGAAATCAAGGCAACATGGCACCAGCCAAACCCAATTCTCACAACAGCAAGTCCTGGATACCCCAACACACCGGAAAAGCATAATTTGGATTTAAAATCACAGATCATGATGCTGATAGAGGAGTTCAAGAAGGACATAAATAACCCCCTTAAAGAAATACAGGAGAACACAGGTAAACAGGTAGAAGCCCTAAAAGAATTGCAGGAAAGCACAACCAAAGAGGTGAAGGAATTGAACAAAACCATCCAGGATCTAAAAATAGAGGTAGAAACAATAAAGAAATCACAAAGGGAAACAACTCTGGAAATAGAAAACCTAGGAAAGAAGTCAGGAGTCATGGAGGCAAGTATCACCAACAGAATATAAGATAGAAGATAGAATCTCAGATGCAGAAGATAGAAAGCATGAATACAGGCTAATGAATACAACTAGGGGGGGAAAATCAGCCTAAAATGAGGAAACCCAGACCTAGAATGTCTGAAATTTTATACATTCCCTTTTAAGTGGATATTAGTTCTTGGGTAAAACACAATCAGTTACCCTCAATAGACACTGGGAGGTTACATGAAGAGGAGAGATATAGAGGGAGGCATGAACCTTTCTGGAAAGAGGAAATAGAATTGGCACCATGGGTAGGCTAGAGTAAATGTAAAAAGAAGTAGGAGGGATCACTTGGACAGGAATGTAAGGAAAGAGCAGGAGATGCAGGGAAGGAGCTGGAATTGGGAGGAATTTCCAGGTTAGGAACACAGTGTACTGGAAACCTTGTGAGGATGACCCTACTGACCACTCCTACTAAAGGAGAGTCTGAACTGGCCATCTTTATAGCCAGCAAGGCTGCACTGTGACAAAGGTTTATATTCCTTGAGTTGTTGGCCAAGGAGGTCTCTAAACAACCCATGCTGATTTTAGGGGTGTACTGGCTGGTTTTGTGTGTCAACTTGACACAGGCTGAAGTTATCACAGAGAAAGGAGCTTCAGTTGGGAAAGTGCCTCCATGAGATCCAGCTGTGGTGCATTTTCTCAATTAGTGACCAAGGGGGGAGGGCCCCTGGTGGGTGGTACCACCTTTGGGCTGGTAGTCTTGGGTTCTATAAGAGAGCAGACTGAGCAAGCCAGGGGAAGCAAGCCAGAAAGTAACATCCCCCCATGGCTTCTGCATCAGCTCCTGCTTCCTGATCTGCTTAAGTTCCAATCCTGACTTCCTTTGGTGATAAACAACTGTGTGGAAGTGTAAATGGAATAAACCCTTTCCTACCCAACTTGCTTCTTGGTCATGATGTTTGTGCAGGAATAGAAACCCTGACTAAGAAAAGGGGAGAAAAGATTACTCACTGAAAACAGACCTCTGGGACTCATTGTTGAGAACAATTCTGACACAGCTAAATAAAAGTGAAAATGGAGTGTATATGGACTTGGAGCCTTCACCCCTATGTCTAGTCTCTTTGTGGAGAGAGGGTACTCCGCAGGCCACAGAAAGAAAACCCTGGACACAAAACAAGCCATAAAACCCTTCAGCTTTCATCTCTCCTGCAAAATGTGCTGAGCTAAGGTTGGGACAAACATTTCATAGTAGCCAAGCAATATTTGGATTAACTTGAGAACCTAGACATCAGAGGGAACGCATGCCTTATACTGCCTGGATTTCCAGAAACTGCACAAAACTTACTAGGCAAAAATGGGGCAGGCATGGGTACTCTGCCTCTATGTTACAGCTATTAGCTTGGTCATTTGAATAACTCCTCACAGTGGGAGCAGGGCTTTCTCTGATGCTTTTGCTTCATCATGATGCTCTTTTCTTCCTACTGGCTTGGCCTGTACAGGCTCCAACTTTGGGCTTTCATTCCAGCTTTTCTAACTTGTTTTGTTCTGTTTGGCTCTCCTCTCTTTGAAGCCCATTCCTTTAATGACAGAACAGAAGAAGGGGGGATCTAGGGAACAGGAGGACAGGAGAGGGATAAGTGGGGGTGGGGGTAAGTGTAAGGAGTGGAGGAAGAAGAAACAGTGGCCTTGGTATTCTGTAGGAGAGGATTATCTAGTTTCAATTAAATTAATTCAATATTTTTAACTGACAATTTATGGAAGAAGGGAAACAAAAATAAAGAAAGAAAAGCAAAATCTTGGGGGTGGATGAGGGAGCATGGGGAAGGAAAAGGGCATGTGGGACCCTTGGGGGTGGGGAACCAGAAAAAGGGAAATGAATTGTAAATATAGAATATATCCAATTAAAAAAAAAGAAAAAAGAAAAGCAAAATCTTGAAGACAAGGAAAGCATTATTTTGACAAATACAGTTCTCATTCTACTTGGGAACAGGATGAACATCACACAGGAGTTTACCACAACCTCATTTCTAAGCCCTGTCTCAATCTAGGAATTCAGAAGTTTTGTACTCCTCAAGATCTGAAATATATATGTGTGTATGTATATATGTATGTATAGATACTTATACAGATATGTACAGATACATATATATACACACACATACATATATACATACATACACACACAAAAAAAAACAAAGAACAATCTCAGGTCATATTCTTGGAATAATTTTCAATAGTTGGGATACTGGATTTTCTGAGGTATCTGCTCATTTAATTCTAAAAGTTGTGGCTTTTCCTTAAGAAAAACTAATGTTTGAATAAATATACACATAAAAATACACCTTTAATGTTACAGAGTATTGCTATAATACAATACTATATAATACATTAAACATAACACTATATAATACATTAAACATAAACTGCTGAGGAAAAACATCAAGTGATAAAACACATTCTCCAAACAAAACATGAAAATGTTACAGTCTAAGGCTGGTTATTTACTCAGGAGAAAAGAAAGTTACTTATATAAATATAATACATTTTTGTTCAGCTATAATTTATGGTCATTATGTAAATTCAAACAAAACAATTCAGTCTGTTTCTTAACCTCATTTTTACTTTTCCATGCACTCTGACTTATTGGCCAAAAGTTCTCATTCCAACCAAATTAAAGAACTTTCTGGTTTTTACAGTATTCTATAACAGCAATTTGCTTCTTCTCTATATGACAACTCTGGCTGTAAAGAGCTTTATATTTACTTTTTCTTCTCCACATATGAACTAAAAGAACATTATATCAACTCTTTGAAGGTGAATTCTTCAGCTAGAATCTGTGCTTTCTCCCCTTAATTTTCTATTTCAACCTGTAATGAAGACAAGATTGCTGAAGTTCTCACATCCATATAACAAATGTCAGTTTCATTAGAAAGTTAAATCAGATGGGAGAAATAGTCAACTTGACACTGCTTAAGCTGCCCTTGTATGCAGTGTGATGACCAATAAGGCAAAGAATGTAGGGATCCTTTAAAAGTGTATAATTGTTAAATGTGAACCTGACATATGTTACCTATGAGTACATGTGTACAGAAATTAAATAAATACAAACATCACAACTCCCAGAAGATCACAACTCCCAGAAGAATAACTCAAAGTGACATTTAAATTGCTATTTATCTCACCAAGATGCTACTGATCTCCCTTCCAAATAAAGTGAGGCAAGTGTTAAATTATGGAAGCCTCCAGGGCCCTCCTTGTCCCCATGGACATCTTATTTATATTAAAGAACTTGTTTCCAAAAATAGAAAAAAAGAAAAAAAACAGAACTGTTAAAATGAGTATATGTACATAGAAAGTAGACATATTACCCATCTATCATGCTCTCTCAGCCCTATGGGCCAAGTCAAACTGCCCTGAGCAACCTGCCATTACAGGGACACATCCACTCTACTGTCACCTTTCTACCCAACAAAAAAGGGAAGCCAGAGTTTAGTGCAGTATTACACCAGACTTTAAATATAATACCAACATACCTCATTCTATGAGGCCACAATTACCTTGATACCTAAACCACAGAAATACTCAACAAAGAAAGAGCAAATCAGATCTATTTCTCTTATGCACATGGATGCAAAATAATAAAATACTCACAAATTGAATCCAGGAACACATTTAAATCACCATGCATCATAATCAACTAGGCGTCATTGCAGGAATACAGAGATGGTTCAATATAAGAAAAGCTATCAATTCAGCACTTGGAGGGGCTCCGTGATGCCATCTTCACTCCCAGTCAGAGAGTACAGGCAGCTCCAGGTGCTGAGATATCCCAAGTTTAACATCTCTTGGGACACAGACCGCCAGGCTTCTGCCTCCGCCCAAGACCTGGGCAGCTCTGCAGTTCATCTGTGTGCCAGCGTGTCATGGGTCTTTTGCCCTGCAGAGTAATCGGCACTTGGAGGGGATCCCTGCCGCCATCTTCACTCCTAGTCGGACAGGACAGGCAGCTCCAAGTACACAGAGACAATCCCGAGTATAACATTGTTTGGGGCAAGGCACACCAGGGCTCCAATGGCACCCAAGAGTAGGGCAGCCCATCAGTAATCTGTGCCAGGGGAAACCCAGTCATCCAGAGGAGCAGAAATAGCCTTACAGGCTTACAGGAAGTTCAATCACCAGACAGTGACAACAGAACCAACTAACGCCAGAGATAACCAGATAGCAAAAGGCAAACATAGAAACATTACTAACAGAAATCAAGGCAATATGGCAGCATCCGAAACCAATTCTCCAACAACAGCAAGTCCTGGACACCCCCAACACACCATAAAAACAAGATTTGGATTTTAAAAGCACTGGTCATGATGGTGTTAGAGGAACACAAGAAGGACATAAATAAATCTCTTAAAGAAATACAGGAAAAAATGGATCAAAAGTTAGAAGCCCTTACAAGGGAAACACAAAAATCATTAAAAGATATGCAGGAGAATATGGGTCAACAGATAGAAGCCAATAAAGAGGAAATGCAAAAATTACTTAAAGAAATACAGGAGAACTTGGGTCAACAAGCAAAAGTCATGTAACAGGAAACAGGAAAATCTCTTTAAAAATTACAGGAAAACACAAACAAGTTAAGGAACTGAGCAAAGCCATCCAGGATCTAAAAACAGAAGTAGAAACAACTAAGAAATAACAAAGGGAGACAAATTTGGAGATAGAAAACCTTGGAAAAAAATCAGGAGTCATAGACGCCAATATCAGCAACAGAATACAGAGATAGAAGAAAGAATCTCAGATGCCGAAGATATCATAGAAAGCATTGACTCTACAGTCAAAGAAAATGCAAAATGCAAAAAGCTTGTAACCCAAAACATCCAGGAAATCAGGACACAATGAGAAGACCAAACCTAAGGATTATACGTATAGATAAGAGTGAAGGTTTACAACTTAAAGGGCCAGCAAATATCTCCAACAAAATTCTGGAAGAAAACTTCCCTAACCTAAAGAGAGAGATGCCCATGAACATACAAGAAGCCTACAGAACTCCAAACAGACTGGGCCAGAACAGAAATACCTCCCATCACATAATAATCAAAACCCCAAATATATTAAACAAAGAAAGAATATTAAAGGCAGTAAGAGAAAAAGGCCAAGTAACATATAAAGGAAGACCTATCAGAATTACACCAGACTTCTCACCAGAGACCATGAAAGCTAGAAGATCCTGGGGAGATCTCATGCAGACTCTAAGAGAACACAAATGCCAGCCAAGACTACTATACCCAGCAAAACTCTCAATCACCATAAATGGGAAAAAGCAAGATATTCCATGATAAAACCAAATTTACACAATATCTTTCCACAAAACCAGCCCTACAAATGATAATAGGTGGAAAACGCCAATACAAGGAGGGAAACTACACCCTGGAAAAAGCAACATAGTAACCTTCTTTCATCAAACCCAAAAGAAGATAACCAGTCAAACATAAAAATAACATCAAAAATAACAGGAAGTAATAATCACTACTCCTTAGTATCCCTTAACATCAATGGACTCAATTCCCCAATAAAAAGATATAGACTAACAGACTGGATACTGGATGCTGCATACAGGAAACACACCTCAGTGTCAAAGACAAACACTACCTCAGAGTAAAAGACTGGAAAGCAATATACAAGCAAACGGTCTCAGTAAAGAAGCCGGAGTAGCCATTCTAATCTCAGATAAAATTGACTTTCAACCTAAAGTCATCAAAAGAGACAGGGAAGGACACTTCTTGCTGGTCAAAAGAAAAATCCACAAAGAAGAACTCTCAATTCTGAACATTTATGCTCCAAATGCAAGGGCACCATCATTCATAAAAGAAACTTTACTAAAGCTCAAAGCACACATTGCACCCAACACAATAATTGTGGGTGACTTCAACAATCCACTCTCCTCAATGGACCAATCAGGAAAACAGAAACTAAACAGGGACACAAGTGAAACTAATTGAAACTTTGGACCAATTGGACTTAACAGATATCTATAGAACATTTCATCCTAAAGCAAAAGAATATACCTTTTTCTCAGCACCTCATGGTACCTTCTCCAAAATCGACCATGTAACTGGTCACAAGACAGACATCAACAGATATAAAAAGATCGAACTAATCCCATGCCTCTTATCAGATCACTATGGAGTAAGAGTGGTTTTCAATAGCAACAAAAGCAACAGAAAGCCCACATACACATGGAAACTGAACAATACTCTACTCAATGATACCTTGGTCGAGAAAGAAATTAAGAAAGAAATCAAAGACTTTCTAGAATTTAATGAAAATGAAGGCACAACATACCCAAATCTATGGGACACAATGAAAGCAGTGCTAACAGGAAAACTCATAACCCTGAGTGCCTCCAAGAAGAAACTGGAGAGAGCATACACTAGCAGCTTAATGGCACACCTTAAAGCCCTGGAGAAAAAGAAGTTAATTCACCCAAGAGGAGTAGAAGACAGGAAATCTTCAAACTCAGAGCTGAAATCAATCAAGTAGAAACAAAGAGAACCATACAAAGAATCAACAAAACCAGGAGCTGGTTCTTTGAGAAAATCAACAAGATAGATAAACCATAAGCCAGACTAACCAGAGGGCACAGAGACAATATCCAAATTAACAAAATTATAAATGAAAACGGAGAAATAACAACAGAAACTGAAGAAATTCAAAAAATCATCAGATCCTACTACAAAAACCTATACTCAACACAACTGGAGAATCTGGAGGAAATGGACAGTTTCCTAGATATATACCTAATGCCAAAATTAAATCAGGATCAAATAGATCATCTAAACAGTCCCATAACCCCAAAAGAAATAGAAGTGGTCATTGAAAGTCTTCCAACGGAAAAAAAGCACGGGACCAGATGGTGTTAGTGCAGAATTCTATCAGACCTTCAAAGAAGACCTAACACCAATACTCTTCAAACATTCCACAAAATAGAAACAGAAGGAATACTACCCAACTCGTTCTAGCCACAATTACAATGATACCAAAACCATACAAAGATCCAACAAAGAAGGAGAACTTCAGACCAATTTCCCTAATGAATATCGATGCAAAAATACTCAATAAAATTGTTGCCAACCAAATCCAAGAACACATCAAAATGATCATTCGCCATGATCAAGTAGGTGTCATCCCAGGGATACAGGGTTGGTTCAATATACGGAAATCCATCAATGCCATCCACTACATAAACAAACTCATAAAAAAACCACATGGTCATTTCATTAGATGCTGAAAAAGCTTCTGACAAAATTCAGCATCCTTTTATGCTAAAAGTCTTGGAAAGAACAGGAATTTAAGGTCCATACTTAAACATATCAAAAGCAATTTACAGCAAACAGGTAGCCAACATCAAACTAAATGGAGAGAAGCTTGAAGCAATCCCACCAAAATCAGGGACTAGACAAGGCTGCCCCCTCTCTCCATATCTTTTCAATATAGTACTTGACGTGCTAGCTAGAGCAATTAGACAACATAAGGAGGTCAAAGGGATACAAATTGGAAAGAAGTCAAACTATCACTATTTGCAGATGATATGATAGTATACTTAAGTGACCCAAAAAACTCCACCAGAGAACTCCTACAGCTGATAAACAACTTCAGCAAAGTGGCTGCTTATAAAATCAACTCCAGCAAATTAGTAGCCTTCCTATACTCAAAGGATAAGCAGGCTGAGAAATAAATTAGAGAAATGACACCTTTCACAATAGTGAAAAACAATATAAAGTATCATGCCGTGACTCTAACCAAACAAGTGAAAGATCTGTATGACAAGAACTTCAGGCCTCTGAATAAGGAAATTGAAGAAGACCTCAGAAAATGGAAAAATCTACCATGCTCGTGGATTGGCAGGATTAATAAAGTTAAAATGGCCATCTTACCAAAAGCAATATACAGATTCAATGCAATCCCCATCAAAATCCCAACTCAGTTCTTTATAAAGTTAGAAAGAGCAATTCGAAAATTCATCTGGAATAACAAAAAACCCAGGATAGTTAAAAACTATTCTCAACAGTAAAAGAACTTCTGGGGGAATCAGTATCCTGGAACTCAAGCAGTACTACAGAGCAATAGTGTTAAAAACTGCATGGTATTGATACAGTGACAGGCAGGTAGATCAATGGAATAGAACTGAAGACACAGAAATGAACCCACACACCTATGGTCACTTGATCCTCGACGAAGGAGCTAAAACCATCCAGTAGAAAAAAGATAGCCTTTTCAACAAATGGTGCTGGTTCAATTGGAGGTCAACATGCAGAAGAATGCAAATTGATCCATTCTTATCTCCTTGTACTAAGCTCAACTCCAAATGGATCAAGGACCTCCACATAAAACAAGAACACCGAATCTAATAGAAAAGAAACTGGGGAAGACCCTTGAGGACATGGGCACAGGGGGAACGTTCCTGAACAGAACACCAATTGCTTATGTTCTAAGATCAAGAATTGACAAATGGGACCTCATAAAATTACAAAGTTTCTGTAAGGCAAAGGACACTGTCAAAAGGACAAAATGGCAACCAGCAAATTGGGAAAAGATCTTCACCAACCCTACATCCGACAGAGGGCTAATATCCAATATATACAAAGAAATCAAGAAGGTAGACTCCAAAGAACCAAATAACCCTATTAAAAAATGGGGTACAGAGCTAAACAAAGATTTTCACCTGAAGAATTTCAAATGGCTGAGAAGCACCTTAAGAAATGTTCAACATCATTAATCATTAGGGAAATGCAAATCAAAACAACCCTGAGATTTAACCTCACATCAGTCAGAATGGCTAAGATTAAAAACTCAGGAGACAGCAGGTGTTGGCAAGGATGTAGAGAAAGAGGAACACTCCTCTACTGCTAGTGGGATTGCAAGATGGCACCACCACTCTGGAAATCAGTCTGGAGGTTCCTCAGAAAACTGGGCATGACACTTCCAAAGGACCCTGTTATACCACTCCTGGACATATACCCAGAAGATTCCCTGGCATGCAATAAGGACACATGCTCCACTATGTTCATAGCAGCCTTATTTATAATAGCCAGAAGCTGGAAAGAACCCAGATGTCCCTCAGTGAAGGAATGGATACAGAAAATGTGGTATATTTACACAAGGGAATACTACTCAGCAATTAAAAACAATGAATTCATGAAATTTTTAGGCAAATGGTTGGAACTGGAAAGTATCATCCTAAGTGAGGTAACCCAATCACAAAAGAACACACATGGAATGCAGTCACTGAAAAGTGGATATTAGTTAGCCCAGAAGCTCTGAATACTCAAGACACAATTAACATATCAAATGACTCCCAAGAAGAAGGAAGGAGAGGGTCCTGGCCCTGGAAAGGCTTGATCCAGCATTGTAGGGGAGTACCAGGACAGAGACATGGAAGGGGGGTGATTGGAGAATGGGCGAAGGGAACAGGGCTTATGGGACTTATGGGGATGGGGTAACCGGGAAAGGGGAAGGCATTTGGAATGTAAACAAAGAATATAGAAAAAATGTCTGGAACCTGGTAATTCATAATTGTGAGAATAAATTTGTTTGTTATGTCAACAACAATATGGAGATGGTAAAACTTGAGAAATAATATTTAGCTATTTAAAATAATCTATGGGGGCTGGGGAGATGGCTCAGCGGTTAAGAGCACTGACTGCTCTTCCAGAGGTCCCGAGTTCAATTCCCAGCAATCACATGGTGGCTCACAACCATCTGTAATGAGATCTGACACCCTCTTCTAGTATGCCTGAACTGAAGACATCTACAGTGTACTCATATACATAAAATAAATAAATCTTTAAAAAAAATAAAATAATATAACATAATCTATGTTTAAGTATGTTTGTGTTTTATCTAAAGTACATGTGAAAAAGAACAAAGCAAACAAACAAACAAAAAAAGCCGGGCAGTGGTGGCACACGCCTGTAATCCCAGCACTTGGGAGGCAGAGGCAGGCAGATTTCTGAGTTCGAGGCCAGCCTGGTCTACAGAGTGAGTTCCAGGACAGCCAGGGCTACATAGAGAAACCTTGTCTCAAAAAAACAAAAACAAAAAACAAGTACATGTGAAACATTGTAGTCACTGTCATTCCAGCCACTGCAAGTGAAAGGCCTCATGCAAGAAATAAAAGGTGTTGAAGTAAAATATCAATAGTTTGATAAAATGTGAATAATATTGTTTACAATGCTAATTTGACTCGATAAAATTGCACATTCTAATAATAAAAAAAGAAAAGCTATTAATGTAATATACCATATAAACAATTTTAGAAAAAAAAATCACAGGATCATCTCAGAATTTGAAAAAGCCTTTGACAAAATGCAAAACCCCGTCATATTAAAAGTATTAGAGAAATTAAGGGAAAAAAACGCACATACCTAAGTGTAATCAATCGATTATACACCAATTCAATCGCCAACATATAACAAAATGGAGAGATACTGAAAGCAATTCCACTAATAACAGAAACAAGATAAGGCTGCCCACTCTCCACTCACCCCCAATCTATTGATATAGTAAATGAAGTTCTAGCCACAGCACTAAGACAACTAAAGAAGATCAAGGGTTGCCAATCGGAAAAGAAGTCAAAGTATCTGCATTTGTGGATACAAGATAGTATAGATAAGCTCCCTCAAAAATTCTAGCAGAGAACTCTTGTACCTTAGTTTCCAAGATGAATAAGTGACAAATGAGACCTCATTAAGCTGTCAACAAAACAAAACTGTAACATACAGATCGGGAAAAGGATGTTCACTAGCCTTCCATGGGATAGAGGGTTAATCTCCCAAATATATGGAGAAAACAAGAATTTAGACTACAAGAAAAAAAAAACTGACTTAAAACCTGGGGTCCAGAGATAATAGAGAATTCTCAACAGAGGAATCTAGAATGCCCAAGAAGCGCTTAGAGAAATGTACACAGCCATCACTAATTAGGGAAATGTAAATCAAAATATCCCTGAGAGTCTGTTACTCTGATCAGAATGGCTAAAATCAGAAAGCCAGTGGACAGTACATGCTGGCAAGGCTGTGAAGTGAAGGGTACACTTCTCCATACCTGATGTTTTTGTAAACCATTACAAATATCTGAAAATCAATCAAGAAGATAATCCAGAAAATTGGAATTCGTGCTAGCTAAAGACCCAACTATACTGATAGATCAAGGACCTCAACATAAAACTGGATACACTAAATGTCATGAAAGAGAAAGTGGGAAAAAGACTTGAACCATTTGAACTGGAGACAATTTCCTGAACAGAACACCAATGGCTCAGGCTCTAATATCAACAATTAATAAATGGCAAGTCCTAAAATTGCAAAGCTTCAGAAAGGGAAAGGACACTATCAATAGGACAAAAGGGCACCCTACAGATTGGAAAAGACCTTGGCCAACCCTATATCTGACAGAGGGTAAGTATACAAAATTTATAATGAACACGAAAAGTTAGCCAACAACCCAAAAATCCCGATTAAAACCTGGGGTACAGAGCTAAACAAAGTATAAGCAACAGAGGCATCTTGAAGGTCTGAGATGAAACTGTTCAAAGTCCTCAGTCATCAGGAAAATGTAAATGAAAACAACTCTGAGGTTCCAGCTTACACCCATCACTATGAATAAGTTCAAAAGCTCAAGTATAGCACATGTTGGCAACAACCTGGTGGAATAGAACAGTCCTCCATTGTGGGTGGGAGTGCAAACTTATAGAAGAAACTTGGAAATCAATTGGGCACTTTTTCAGAAAACAGAATAGTTCTACTTCATTGTTAGCACTGTGTAAATTCAACTCCATAATTACCTGGCAACAGTCAGACAGGCCTGGCACACTATAAAAGGGTTTGCTTGCTCCTCCTCCCTCTCTTTCTCTCTTGCTTCACCCCTGCTCTTGCTCTCCCCTTCCTCTTCTCTCTTTCTCTCTCTCTCTCCAGGTGCTCATGACCATGGCCGGCCTCTAGTTCTCTACTCTCTCCCCTTCTCTGCATTTCTCTGCCTCTACTACCCTCTAAACTCCCTTCCCCATGTCCTATATAAACTCTATTCTATTCTATACCTTCATGTCACTGGTCCCTGAGGGGAAAGGGATTCCTCAGCATGGGCCAGCTGGGATATCCCCTTCTCCCACACCTCACCACGCCCCTATAGATCTTATCCCTTACCTCTTTATCTTTTTATAAACACATCGTTCAGGACCCACCTATAGCCCCAACCACCAATCATACACCCAAAAGATGCTCCAACATTCCCACAAAGACATTAGCTGAAGTATGCTCATAGCAGATTTATTCCCAATAGCCAGAAACTAGAACCTAGATCTTCCTCAAATAAAGTGTGGATGAAGAAAATGGGATACACCTAACCAATGAAATACTATTCAGCTATTAAAAACGAAGATATCATTAATTTTGCAGGCAAATGGATGCATCTTGAAATTATCATCCTGAGTGTGGTGACCCAGTCCCAAAAGGATATGCATGATATGTACTCACTTATAAGTGAATTTTAGTCACCTAATTGAGGATACACATTATACTCCAGACACAAAGAAGCTAAAGAAGACTTAATGCACAAGTGAGGATGCTTAAATCTCTTACTATGCAGAATAAAGCAGTCATGATTGGCAGATGGAGGGAAGGAACTAGGTGGGAGAGCAGACAATGGAGAACAACAAAAGGATCAGGTGTTTGGAGGGAGAGGACAGATAGCCAGATGGCCATGAGAAGTATGAAAATCTGCAACTAAAGGAAGCAAACATCTTGTAGTAACTTCTGTAATGGAGCATCAAGCCTGGCTTGGCCCTGGTGAAATGGAGCGATACAGTTTCTGCACCTGGGACAAAGCCCTGGTTTGAGCTTTCTAGAATGTAGAGGGCTGTGCTGGGCAAAAGGCTTGCTTGCATAATAATTTATATATTTCACTTTCCCTCAAGCAATGTCCTTCACTCCAAGATAATTAAAAACAGCTGGAGTCCAGGAGTTAAAGGTGTGGCAGTTTCTACAAAATGGTAAATACTGGGACCACCAGGACAGCACTTAAGAGAAATAGCTCTGAATACATGGGTGTGAAACGATAATTTCTCAACTATGCAAAGATAATGATTCAATATGAATTATATGAGTGTCTTGATAAATCTGAGGGAACAAAAGCAGCAGCACAGTTAAGGAAGTTGTTAGAAAATTACTAAGAAAGGAGATAAAGAGATTTAAGAAGAGGTGATCCAAGGGGATGCCACCCACCTATTTGTCTGTTTAAGTTGAGGAATGCAGAGAGATTTCTGACTTCAGGATCAACCAAGGACAGAGCAAGGTTACCCTCAGGCCGGTTGGGAAGGGTAACTTGGTAACTTCAGGGCAGGGAAGGTCCAACTAACCTATCATCCTTAAAAAAGACAGATAGATGTTTGAGTTACTTTTGTGAAGTTAAGAAAGAATGCACAAGCTGGGAGTAGTGGCACACGCCTGTAATTCCAGCACTTGGGTGGCAGAGGCAGGTGGATTTCTGAGTTCAAGACCAGCCTGGTGTAGAGTGAGTTCCAGGACAGCCAGGACTGCACAGAGAAACCCTGTCTCGAAAAACCAACCAACCAACCAAACGAACAAACAAAAAAACAAAAAACAAAACAAAACAAAAAAGAAAGAACAAAAGAAAGAAAGCAAGAAAGAAAAGAAAGAAAGGAAAGAAAGAAAGAAAGAAAGAAAGGAAAGAAAGCATGCCTCCAGTCTCCCAAGAATCAAAGGCCTCAAGTCCTGGGATGCTGATTCATAAGAAAATCAGAAAGAAAACTTGCAGTAAATGACTAGATTGACAGGCAAAATAAAAAACTGTACCTGTATTTTTCTGGAGATGAGCTTCCTAGAGAAATATTTATAACAGTAAGAGAACTCCTTGGAGAATAAACACACACACACACACACACACACACACACACACACGGAAGGAAGAAAAAAAAAGCAGGACATGGACAGAGAGGTGTCTTAAATAGCAAGCAAGCAGAATACAGACAAATCTCTGCAGAGTAAACAGGACAGAAAGAGAAGACAAAAAAAAAAAAAAAAAGGGCAAAACTTGTAAGAACTAGACCTCTCCCAGTTAGGCATCTTCCCAAGATGTTTCTGCACACAAGACGCTGTTCCAAATGCTCTACACAGATGCAGCTTCCGGAATAAAGTTTTTCAACAGCTACCTGACAGGGGACTTCACAGGAGGCAACATCTGGTCTCTGGTTCGCACCAGCCAGTGAAAGACCCACCACACCAGCTCCCACTGCTCAGCCCCCTGCTCCTCCCCGTCGTTGGCAGTGATCCTGTGCTCACCATGTTGCAACTTCGTCCTTGCTTGAACCAGTCCCACAGCATCCAGCAGCAGGACTCCAAAAACAACGCAGTGAACCACTAAAACTTGCTCAGCTGCAAGGTGTAACCACCTCTGGGAATCCGGAAGAACCCGCCTCCTCTTCTGACTGGCAGGTTCGCCTGGAGCTCCTGAATGGCCAGTGAAGCTTGAGTGACATGAGCATCTCCATTAGGCTTAGAGTTTGCTGAAGGAACACACTGGAGAGGTCCCGCCCAGTCTTCAGGTACCGGGCTAGATCCTCCCTGGAAGTACAGAGAAATGCATTTCAGTAGCACTGGCTCTCTGCGGTGATTAGCCTGCACGCCTTTATTCTCAACCAGCCCCGGGAGGACCCACCACTCTTCTTTTCACCGCTCAGATTCTTGCTACTCCCCTTGCTCAGCCCTGCCCTTGTGTTCACCTGGTCCTGATTTCAGTGATTTCCTGAGCTCCCATCACAGCACTCACCAGGCACTTCCCCTCCTTCCTCCTGGAATCAGGGTAGATAGCTTGCAGTGTAATCTGTCTGTCCCACAAGGGGAAGGGTGCCAGAATACTAACAATTAAAGAGATATTTTAGGAAAGAGGAGTTTTATTTTTGTGGCTTCATGCTGGCCAGGTTCAGGTAAATTACAGCTACTTCTCACCCGGAAGGCACGAGACAACCCTGGGAGAAAAGCAGCAAACGTGACAAACAGGGCAGAGCACTAATACTGTTAGCTGGCACGTCTTCCTCGTGGGAAGGCAGAAGAAATATAAAACCCCACAGCGGTATTAGCGAAGGTTCTCTAGATGAACAGATCTGATAGAACTAGTCTATGGAGACAGTAAGTGGATTTATTTTTAACTGTTAGTATGAGAACTTTCCAATTTCTTTATGAAGACAATTAGTGCTATGAACTATCGTTCATGTGACCCTAACAACGTGTCACTAAAGTCGACACGACTGTGCCCTTTCTATGGCTCTGTACAGTATTTCACACGAGTTTGTTTCACACACTTTCCATAGTTTGCTAATTGAATGATTATGGAGACCATCTATTACCCATTTATACAACTGCAAACAACACCATTAAAATGGTGTGTGTGTTTTTTTTTAAGTGTTGGTTTTCTTTAATTTGCAACATAATTTCAGTATAACTCACACAAAAACCCCTAACAATTTATAACAGAAAAGTTTATTCCAAAGCTATTTGTCATGTGAGAAAACTCAGAAATCTCAAAGGGATTATGAAAAAAAATTCGCATACACATTAGCACAACGGTGTTAGAGACCCAATTTGGGTGGGAAAGGGAAAGCCAGCCTTAACAGCTTCTGGTCATTGGTGGGTTCCTCTATAGAGCCAGGAAACAGCTTCCTGGCTCCTGTCTGGATTTTCTCCCTCTTTTGTGGTGAACAGAACCTGAAAAAGCTGCTAGCAGGCATCCCAAGTGAACTTGTGGTGAACAGGACTGATTCTAACAGATTAATTTCTGAAAAGGGTCAGTTCTGAGTTCTGCAGGTATAAAGGTCAGCGGTGGCAAAGGGCCAATCTTGATGAGGCTGGGTTCCTTGATCACCCACCAGCAGGACAGCAGACTCAGGCTCAGGCTACAATCCAAGTGTCCCTGCAGCAGGTCCCCCACCCCACCCTACACTGACCACCCACCTCAGCCCCACAGTGGGTTAGCCTGTTGGAGGGCTGTCTAGCAGCTCCACCTGAGGAGTTGAATAAGGTCGGGGTGGGAAAATCAAAGGCAAAAACTTCTGCCTGTTGTCAGGGGAAAAAAGTTTAAGCCAAGACAGTGGGTCCTCTAGATCTTGCCAGACCACCACATAAGTTACTTGGAGATAGTGGACAAATGTGAGTTAGAAAATGACTTTCTCAGCTGGGCGTGGTGGTGCACGCCTGTAATCCCAGCACTTGGGAGGCAGAGGCAGGCAGATTTCTGAGTTTGAGGTCAGCCTGGTCTATAGAGTGAGTTCCAGGACAGCCAGGGCTACACAGAGAAACCCTGTCTCAAAAAACAAACAAACACACAAACAAACAAACAAACAAACAAAAATGACTTTCTCAATCCCTTGGACCAATCCCACATTAAGGATTCCTCTGTGGAGCAGCCTGCATTGAAAATGGGCCATTCGGACATGCAGAATGTTGTTAATTAATCTTCGTAAATAATGACAGAGAGATTCCCTCCCCTTCGTTTTAACATGCTTAAAATGGGTAAACAGCAATTCCAGTAGGGTTGAAGGTGCCTGTCCCATGTTAAATGCAGGTCAGAAAGGTGTCCCTAAGAGAGACAACAACAAACACAAAAGGTAACAAAACTTCTGTTCTTCTCTATCAGGCAGGAACAGGAGACATCCAGAAGGTGGCGATCACACACAAGAAAAGACATTTATGTACTCTTCTCTGTCAGGAAACTAAAGTAACCAAACAGGACACCTGTGGCTCTCTGAGTACAGACCTTGCTATAGGACCAGAAACATGTTCTGGCCCCTGTGTGGTTGCATGACCGTCCAGCCACATCTGAAAACAACATTCTTTTTAGGCTCTTTCTAGCACAGTATTACAGAATTATTTAGAACAGAATTATTGTGTCACCACACTGGCACATAGACAGGCACAGACAGGAATTAATGTTCATAAACTCATGGCTAGACTCAAGTTCAGACAGACATTATCACTATTGAGACCCTCTAAGTCAGGTCCTGGAGGCCTTGGATTTCCTGGCCAAAGCACCAAAATGTTGTGCCAGGAAGCCTTCATGAATCCTAAAAGACCACCAAGGAAATGGTTCAGATCTAATTGTATTAAGGTCTCTTTATTTAAGCTTGAGCTTGGGCCATGCCACTGTCTCTGAGGCAGCAAAACAGGAGGGGCTTCCCTAAGCTTAGTTTCTGGCAAGAGGTTATAGAGACAGGAAGGGGGCATCTAGCCTGGTACACATTTGATTGGCAGGGGGCATTATGGCCTTTAACATAGCCAACATTGGTTTAGTGAGGAAAGTGCTAGTTATGCAAGCATGAGGACTTCAGTTCAATCCACATCAGATGAGAAGTGGTCCCAGTGCTGGGAGGCAGAACTAGGCAGATCCTCGATACTAGCTGGCCAGTCAGAATAGCAACATCAGCACGGTCCTGATTCAGAGACTTTGTCTCAAAAGATAAGGTGGAGAACAATGCCTGAGATACTGATATTGATGGCTGGCCTCCACATGTGCACACAGTGCGTGTGTGAAGGAGATATTATATTGGTAACCTGACATGTCCTATAAAACACACACACAACAAAAAAACAACAAAACCAGGCTTTGCAAGTGGCGCTGCTCCCAAGCTCTCTACTCTAGACCCATGGTCAAGGGCCTCCCGCAACCTACTCAGTGAAGCTGCCTTCCTGATTCTGTAACAAAGAAAGATAAAAAACAGCAAGCATCTGTCACTCTTAAAAATTCTGTCTTTGAGATGAGCAAAAAAGGAAACATTTTCCGCCCCTGGATGTTACTATTTATCACATAAATTAAAGTGCTTGCAGGAAACCAGAAGGTTGTAGCTGAAGAGGATAGAGAGGGCTGTGTCCAGGGTCTTCTAGTACAGAACTCCAGCTGACTGCTTCTGCAGCTGGTTTCTGCTGCAGGTTGGAAGTTCCAGGTTTGGTAATGTTATCTATCCGCTGGTATTCGTTATTTTACTTGGGAGGGTCACTAGATCAGATGCTTTACTACACCCGGGCTATCTCATAGAGCTTCCTTACTCAATCTCTGCTGGAGGAATAACAGTTCCCAAATTTGAGGGTGTTTATTGTTTTTGTTTTTGTTTTTTTTTGGGGGGGAGAGGGGGGTTGGAAAGCATTTTTTTATTGAAAAAGGAATTAAAACATTTTATGATAAAATTGAAGATTTGCATGGGAAATATTTCTGATAAAATATAAGAGATATATAGAAAAATACATTATATTTGACCATTGTCATGGAAAATTAAAAGGGTTGTCTCGTGCCTACCAGTTGAGAAGTAGCTGTAATTTACCTGAACCTGGCCAGCATGAAGCCAGAAAAATAAAACCCGCGTTTCCAAAAATATCCCTTTAATTGTTAGTATTCTGGCACCCTTCCCCTAGTGGGACAGAGAGGTTACACTGCAAGCTATCTACCCTGATTCCAGGAGGAAGGAGGGGAATTACCTGGTGAGTGCAGTGATGGGAAATCACTGAAATCCAGATCTGGTGAGTACAGGGGCAGGGCTGAGCAAGGGGAGGAACAAGAATCTGAGCAGTGAAAAGAAGCTTGGTGGGTCCTCCCGGGGCTGGTTGGGAAATACAGGTGTGTAGGCTACCGAAAAGCAAATCTCTGTACTTCCAGGAAGGATCCGGCCCCTTACCTGAAGGCTGGGCGGGAACCTCTCCGCCTTCAGCACACACTAATCCTAATGGAGGTGCTCGCGTTACTCAAGCCTCACTGGCCATTCAGGAGCTCCAGGCGAACCTGCCAGTCAGAAGAGGAGGCGGGTTCTTCCGGATTCCAAGAAGTGGTTACACCTTGTAGCTGAGCAAGTTTTAATGGTTTACTATGTTGTTTTCGGAGTCCTGCTGCTGCTGTGAGACTGGTTCAGGCAAGCACGAAGTTACAACATGGTGAGCACAGGATCACTGCCAACGACGGGAAGGAGCAGGGGGCTGAGCAGTGGGAGCTGGTGTGGTGGGTCTTTCACTGGCTGGTGCGAACCAGAGACCAGATGTTGCCTCCTGTGAAGTCCCCTGTGGTCCTAGTCACTCCCCGGATCCAGGCAGCTGTGGAGTAAGGTTACTCCAGAGGCTGCATCTGTGTAGATCATTTGGAACAGAGTCTAGTATGCAGAAACATCTTGGGACGATCTCAAAGTGGGAGAGTCCTAGTTCTTACAAGTTCTCCCCTTAGTATTTAACCTTAATGTGTAGGATCCATTTGGAGTTAATTTTTGTAGGTTGTAAAAGGCATCTCAGGTGTTGGGTAGCAATCCAGTATCAAGCTGTAATGTAAGAGTAGAATTGATGTGAAGGATTTACTAATGCTTAGGAGAAAGTACGTGACACGAAGTAGATTTTAGCAGAGGAAGGACTGCCTGTAAAACACCCCATCCGTAAGTGGCATGGTCCCCAGGCTTTTAGAGATTAGAATGCTCGGATACACATGTTTGTTCAGCAGGATTGTCCAGAAATATGGCTCCAAACTACAACAAAGAAAAAAGCCCTGATTTACAACTAGCTACTAGGCCCATCCCTACATCAAAGAGCAGGCCTCTGACAAGCTGCACAGCAGGGCCTTACAGTAATGTTGATTGTGAAATCAACATTAAATGCCTGGTATGCCATAAAGATTCAGTTTTCTTCTTGAGAAAAATCATAGTTCTGCAACATGGGCAAGATGACACCTGGTGACAACCGTTTGAAAAGTAAAAACACTGTTGTGCAGAGTACTGGCCTGATCTTGCCAGCCTTTCCCTGAGGTCCACGTGTATGGAGAATGACATAGTTCCTACACTGGGGCTTAGAGCCTTCACAGGATCAAGTGACTCTCTGATTGATGTCCTACAAGGCCACCCTCTGCTACATATTTGGCTCTAGGCATAGGTCCCTCCATGTGTACTCTTTGGTTGATGGTTTAGTCCCTGGGAGCTCTGGGGGTACTGGTTGGTTCATATTGTTGTTCCTCCTATGTGGCTGCAGACCCCCTTAGTTCCTTGGGTCCTTTCTCTAGCTCCTCCATTGAGAACCCTGTGCTTTATTGAGAATTCTCTGTTTACATTGGAACCCTGTTTTTTTTTTTTTAACTTCTTTTTTCTTTTTAGAGGATTTCAATTTTTTTTCTTCTTGCGAGACAGGGTTTCTCTGTATAGCCCTTGCTGTCCTGGAACTCACTCTGTAGACCAGGCTGGCCTCGAACTCAGAAATCCACCTGCTTCTGCCTCCCAAGTGCTGAGATTACAGGCGTGTGCCACCACACCTGGCCGAGGATGTCAATTCTTAAGGTCTGTATATATTTTTGTACTTTACAACACTATCAGATATGGATATGGCAAAAACTTTTCCCATTTTGTAGACTGTCTCTTGTCCAATTGACTGGATTTTTCCCTTATAGAAACTGCACAGTTGCTTGATGTCCAACTTTTTAATTATTGATCTTATTGCCTTCACTATTAGATTGTCTCCTGTGATAGTGCTTGCAGGAATGTTCTCCCCTTTCTGTAATATTGGGTTCTGTGTGTTGGTTTTATTTTCGGTGTTTAATTCACTTGGACTTGAGTTAATTTTGTTCAGGGTAAAGAATCTAGATCTATTTGCATTTTTCTACATGTAGAGATACAGTTTAAGAAGCACCACTTGTTGAAGGTGCTGTTGTTATTTCTGTTTGTTTTGTTTTGTTTGTTGTTGTTGTTGTTTTGTATCTTTGTGGACTCCTTAACAATCCCCAGGTGTACATATGACATAGGAATTATATCTGGGTCTACGACTCTGTTTTATTGACCAACCTGTCTATTTGTAGGCCGAAAGCATGCAGTTATTTTATTGTAACAGATTGCTTTGGCTCCCTGGGTCCTTGTCCTGGGAGATGGAAATTGTCCTCTCAAGGTGTGTAATCTCGCTCTCTTTTTTTTTTTTTTTTAAATAATTTTGATGTGAAATTTGTGGAGTTTGTAGATTACTTCTGGTAAGATCACTATTTTTACTTTATCATGCTAATCTATGAATATGAGAGATTCTTTTTTTTTTTTTTTTGATATATTCCTTATTTACATTTCATTTCCCTTTTCCTGGTTCCCCACTCCCCAAAGGTCCCACATGCCCTTTTCCCTCCCCCTGTTCCTCCATCCACCCCTTCCTACTTCCCTGTTCTGGTACTCCACTACACTGATGCATTGAGCCTTTCCAGAACCAGGGTCCACTCCTTCCTTCTTCTCGGACATCATTTGGTATGTGGATTGTGTCTTTGGTGTCCCAAGATTCTAGGCTAATATCCACTTATCAGTGAGTGCATACCATGGGTATTCTTTTGAGGCTGGGTTACCTCACTTAGTATGATGTTCTCCAACTCCAATATGAGAGATTCTTATAACTACTTCTGTTTCTTCACATAGTTGAACTTTTTATCATACATGTCTTTCAATTGCTGTTTTAAAAATACTCTAACCTTTTTATATTATTTGAAGTTGCTTTGTTTCTCTGATTTTTCTATTGAGTCCATTTGTCATTTGTATATTAGAGGTGTCCAAGAGGGCTAGTGATTTTATTTATTTATTTAATTAATTTTTAGTTAACCTTGGATTCAGCCATTTTCCTGAAGGTATTTATCACCTGTGTAAAATTTGTATTGAGATTTTTAGGGTAACTAATGTATATTATTATATGATATTACAATTAGGATATTTTGACTCTTTCCAAATTATTATTTCAGATTTTTCCTGCATTTTTTAAAGGGATGTATGTGTTTCCTCTAAAAGAGCTTCTGTATTCTGTATTTCTTTAAGGGATTTAAAAAAATAAGATTTATTTATTTATTATATTTAAGTACACTGGAGTTGTCTTCAGACACCCTAGAAGAGGGCATCAGATCTCATTACGTATTGTTGTGAGCCACCTTGTAGTTGATGGGATTTGAACTCAGTACCTTCAGAAGAGCAGTCAGTGCTCTTAACCACTGAGCCATCTCTCCAGTCCATAAGGGAGCTATTTATTTTCTCCTTAAGGTCCTCTTTCATCTTCATGAGGTAGGATTTTAGATCATGTCTTAAAAGTAACATGTCTGTTAGTATGAATTCAAACTTATATTTGCCTATCAATTAAATATGAATATGCTATGCATTCTGCTTGATAAGGATTTTCTGTCTCCTTCTCTTTCTGTCCTGTTTTCTCTCCAGTGATTTGTCTATATTCTGCTTGCTTGCTATTTTAAAAGACCTCTCTATCCATGTCCTGCTTTTCTGCTTCCTTCTGTGAGTGTGTGTGTGTGTGTGTGTGTGTGTGTGTGTGTTTATTCTCCAAGCAATTCTCTCTTCTAAATATTTCTATAGTAGTAAGATTGCCTCCTGCATAATACAGGTATATTTTTTTTATTTTGCCTATCAATCTAGTGATTTGCTCCAGGTTTTCCTTCTGTTTAATGTCATGAATCTGCATCTCATGACTCGAGGCATTTGATTCTTGGGAGACTGGAGGCATGCTTTCTTTCTAAACTTGGGAAAACACTCAAAGATCTGTCTTTGTTAAGTACAGATGATAGGCTAGTTGGACCCCGCTCTGAAGTTACCATTCCCAACAGTCCTGAGGGGAACCTTGCTCTGTCCTTGGTTGATCCTAAAGTCAGAAATCTCTCTGCATTCCTCAACTTAAACAAATAAATAGGTGGGTGGCATCCCCTTGGAGCACCTCTTCTTAAATCTCTTTTTCTCCTTCCTTAGTAATTTTCTAACAACTTCCTTATCATGCAGCTGCTTTTGTTCCCTCAGATTTATCAAGACACTCATATAATTCATATTGAATCATTATTTTTGCACAGTTGAAAAATTACATATTTTCACACTCTTGTATTCAGAGCTATTTCCCTTAAGTGCTGTCCTGATGGTCCCAGTATTTACCATTTTGCAGAGACAGCCACACCTTTAACTCCTGGACTCCAGCTGTTTTTAATTATCTTGGAGTGTTGGACATTCCTTGCAGGAATGTGAAATATGTAAATTATTATGCAAGCAAGCCTTTTGCCCAGCACAGCCCTCAACACTCTGGAAAGCTCAAATCAGGGCTTTGAGTGATACAGAAACTGTATCACTCCATCTCACCAGGGCCAAGCCAGGCTTGATGCTCCGTTACAGAAGTTACTTCCAGATGTTTGCTTCCTTTAGTTGCAGATTTTCATACTTCTCATGGCCATCTGGCTATCTGTCCTCTCCCTCCAAACACCTGATCCTTTTGTTGTTCTCCATTGTCTGCTCTCCCACCTAGTTCCTTCCCTCCATCTGCCAATCATGACTCTTTATTCTGCATAGTAAGTGAGATTTAAGCATCCTCACTTGTGCATTGTCTTCTTTAGCTTCTTTGTGTCTGGAGTATAATGTGTATCCTCTATTATGTGACTAAAATTCACTTATAAGTGAGTATATATCATGCATATCCTTTTGGGACTGGGTCACCACACTCAGGATGATAATTTCAAGATCCATTCATTTGCCTGCAAATTTAATGTTGTCTTTGTTTCTAATTGCTGAATTGTACTCCATTGGTTAGGTGTACCCCATTTTCTTCATCTACACTTTATTTGAGGAACATCTAGGTTGTTCCAGTTTCTGGCTGTTAGGAATAAATCTGCTATGAGCATAGTTCAGCTAATGGGAATATTGGAGCATCTTTTGGGGGTATGATTGGTGGTTGGGGCTATAGCTGGGTCGTGAATGATGTGTTCATAAGAAGATAAAGAGGTTAGGGGTAAGATCTATAGGGGTGTGGTAAGGTGTGGGAGAAGGGGATGTCCCAGCTGGCCCATGCTGAGGCATCCCTTCCCCCTCAGGGACCAGTGACATGAAGGTATAGAATAGAAGAGAATTTATGCAGGGCATGGGGAGGGGACTTAAGAGGATAGTAGAGGCAGAGAAAGGTGGAGAGAGGGAGAGTAGAGAAGTAGAGTCCTGGTCATGAGTACCTGGAGAGAGAGGGAAGGGGAAGGGGAGAGGAAGACCAGGGGAGAAGCAAGAGAGAAAGAGAGGGAGGAGGGGAACCCAAACCCTTTTATAGTGGGCCAGGCCTATCTGGCTGTTGCCAGGTAACTGTTGGGAAGAGCATAACTGGCTGTTGCCAGGTACTTATGGAGTAGAGTTTAGACAATACTAACAATGAAGTACAACTATTCTGTTTCCTGAAAAAGTGCCCAATTGATTTACAAGTTGCTTCTACAAGTTTGCACTCCCACCAACAATGGAGGTGCTAAACATGAATCCATTTTAATTTTTCATTTCCTTTCTTTTTTTTCCTTTTTTTTTTTTTTTTGGTTTTTTGAGACAGGGTTTCTGTGTGTAGTCCTGGCTGTCCTGGAACTCACTCTGTAGACCAGGCTGGCCTCGAACTCAGAGATCCACCTGCTACCACCTCCCAAGTGCTGGGATTACAGGCGTGCGCAACTACCACCCGGCCATTTTCATTTTTTAAAAAAATTTTTATTTATTTATTTATTTATTTATTTATTTAATGTAAGTACAATGTAGCTGTTTTCAGACACCCCAGTAGCAGGTGCCAGATCTCACTTACCGATGGTTGTGAGCCACTATGTGGTTGCTGGGATTTGAACTCAGGATCTTCAGAAGAACAGTCAGTGCTCCTAACCGCTGAGCCGTCTCTTCAGCCCCCCATTTTCATTTTTCTACGTGTAGATATCCAGTTAGACCAGTGCCATTGTTGAAGATGTTCTCATTTTTCCACTGCTTGATTTTCTTTCTTTATCAAAAATCAAGTGTACAGAAATATGCAGGTTGACTTCTGGGTCTTTGAGTCAATTCCATTGGTCCACATACCTATTTTTGTACCAATATTATGCATTTTTTTGGTTTTTTTTTTTGGGGGGGTTGTTTTTTCGAGACAGGGTTTCTCTGTATAGTCCTGGATGTCTTGGAACTCACTCTGTAGACCAGGCTGGCCTCGAACTCAGAAATCCACCTGCCTCTGCCTCCCAGAGTGCTGGGATTACAGGCCTGCACCACCACCGCCCAGCTAATATTATGCATTTTTCATCACTATTGCTTTGCAATGCACCTGAGTTTAGGGATTGTGATTCCTCTTGAAGTTCTTTTGAAGTTCTATGAACATAGTGGAGCATGTGTCCTTGTGAAAATGTGGAGCATCTATGGGGTGTATGCCCAGGAACAGTATAGTTGGGTCTTCAGCTAGCACTAATTCCAATTTTCTGGATCATCTTCCTGATGATTTTGAGACGTTTGTAATGGTTTACAAAACCACCAGGTATGGAGCAGTGTACCCTTCACTTCGTAGCCTTACCAGCATGTGCTGTCCACTGACTTTTTGATTTTAGCCATTCTACTTGGACTAACAGACTCTCAGGGATGTTTTGATTTACATTTCCCTAATTAGTGATGGCTGTGTACATTTCTCTAAGATCTTCTTGGGCCTTCCAGATTCCTTTGTTGAGAATTCTCTATTATCTCTGGACCCCAGTTTTTTTAAGTCAGTTTTTTGTAGTCTGAATTTTTGATTTCTCCATATATTTTGGAGATTAGCCCTCTATCCCATGGAAGGCTAGAGAACATCTTTTTCCCAATCTGTATGTTGCAGTTTTGTTTCATTGACAGTTTAATGAGGTCTCATCTATCACTCATCTTGGAACCTAAGGTACAAGAGTTCTCTGCTAGAATTTTTGAGGGAGCTTAGCTATACTATCTTGTATCCACACATACGGATACTTTGACTTCTTTTCCAATTTGCATCCCCTTGATCTTTAGTTGTCTTACTGCTGTGGCTAGAATTCCATTTACTATATCAATAGATTGGGGGCGGGGTGAATGGAGAGTGGGCAGCCTTGTCTTGCTTCTGAAATTAGTGGAATTGCTTTCAGTATCTCTCCATTTTGTTAGATGTTGGCAATTGAATTGGTTTTCTCTAAGACTTTTAATATGAAGGGGTTTTGTATTTTGTCAAAGGCTTTTAAAAATTCTCATGAGATGATCCTGTGATTTTTTTTAAATTATTTATATGGTATATTACATTGATAGATGTACATTTACTCATTTTATTAATTCTGTTTTTCTTTTTTTCTACTTTTGGAAACAAGGTCTTTAATATAAATGAGATAGATGTCCAGGGGGACAAGGAGGTTGCCAGAGGCTTCCATAATTTAACACCTTGAAAAGCAGCCCGGGGTAGGGTTTGGGCTGGAGGGGATATCCCCTTCCCTCCCCTCTCATCCAGGGTTACTGTGAACCTTGGCTGTTGTGGACCAAGTCTCTCCCAAAACTGAACAGTCACATGCTGGGACAGGGATGTGGTTAACACTGATGTTTCAGAAAACAGCTCATTGTACTTGGCAGTTGGTGGAGGACAGGGCCAAGGCTACACAGGCCAGGACATCCCCATGGATGGGCCAACCTAGGGGACCCCCACTATTGTGCAGGGTCGGGGCTTGGAGAAATTCTTCTATCATGATTAGTCTTGTTAATACAATCATCCTGGAGGTCAGTAGGGAGGGTTATGGCTATGACGTTGGGGACATGGATATCCATATTTCACACCACAGTGCAATTGGGGGAACTGCCTGGTTGGGAGGAGATGCCTTCTTACACTGACTTGCTGGGTGACCTGGGCCAACTTACTTCCCCCTGCCTGGGCCTCAGTCTCCTAATCTGTGACTGCCTTGCCTGGCCAGGCCCAGGTGCAGATGAGGCCCTCTTTCCAGGCAGTGGTGATACAATCCTACAGGAACTGTAACATAGTCAGGTCTTCCTGAGAGATCATCTTGCACAGGAGAGGCTCCAGCAGTGGGACCTCATAGAATTGAGAGTACAGTGCTTACCAGCACCTTGGCTTGGTCTAATTGGCTGCAGGGTGCCTGCCCGCTTAGCTTGTCCTTGCTGCTTTTGCCCCACTGCCCTCTTGGCTGATGTTCCCCAGGCTGTGGTAGTGCTTGACTTCCTTCTCAGTCACCTGGCCCCACTGCCTCTACAGGGTCATTGATCCCTGGCAAAGTGATCAATGCGGAATGGTATGCCAGGCTCCATTGCTACACTAGGCCCACCAGCCTTGCCACCAGCAGCTGGTGTGGGAGGCTGTTGGAACATGAACAGAGAGAGAGTGGGGCCGTGAGCCTGTATCTGTCTCTCCAGCCCAGGAACTGCCAGAAGTTGGTGGGGTGGCACGAGGTGTGCCTGGAAGGGTGGTGGTATGGGCCAGAGATGGATAAGGGAAGAGCATATCTTCTGTGAGGTCCACACTCAGAACTGTGTGTCCTGGCCAGCTGAGCCAAAACAGTATGTGATGGAGCCAGCCTTGGGCAGTGAGACACTGTGGTTCCTATTTCTGAGCTAGTGATCTCAGGCTCCTCCTCTTCACCACTGGGATTGTAAGACCCGAAAGACAAACGGGGACACCCCAACGCCCCACGCCTTGGAAGGCATCACCCCAATCACTCACGAGAAACAGTCTTGATGCAATAGCAGGAGGATTTGTATTCCAGAGTCTCTGGGGTTCACAGTCTTACCACGCAGGGTAAAAGAGTGTGAGCAAGGAATGCAGAATCGGGGTAGCTTTTATAGGCTTATAACAGAACCCGCCTAACACAAGCCACTCCATAGCTTCTAAGCCAATCAGTTTAAATTATCCAAGCCCACACTCTCTGAGAACCAATCCGTTTCCTATAGAAGCCGGATAAACTAGTTAGGTCATTTCCGCTTACGTGGCTGCTACGCACAGGGTCATGCCAGAGTCACACAGGCGGTTCCTGTTACGCATTTCCTGTTATGGGGCCAGGGTCACATACGTACTTCCTGTTACATGGCCAGGATTACGTATTCAAAGGTCCCCCAACTAGTCGTAGGTGCTCAGGGACCTGAGTGCCCACCAGACACGAGCCCTGCAGCCTGCGCGGTGATCCCGCCAGCCCAGCTGCGCCCACCCTTGCCCCAGCTGCCCCGCAGAGGCGAGATGGGAAAGGACACCAGGGACCTTCCCAGCATGCAGCTCACAGCTGGACCCTGGAGGTGGGTGTGAGGCGTGCACTCCCAGGCCAACAAAGAGTGGGCCAAACCTCTGTTCCTTTGGGGTCACCCAAGACTCAGGCACAGGGGATTCCCAGCCTACAACCCTCATCCTTTCAGGATCTCCATCACCACTGGCTGGTGCTGCCTCCTCTGAGCAGGTGGTAAAGGAATGAAAGTTACTGAGTTGACTCATGACTTGTGTCCATGGCCTCGAGCCACCACATGACCCTCTGTGAAGGACCACACAGTCATCTTCCCCTCTTGTCGCCACATAGCAGCCATCAGGGCTCCAGCAAACGCACAGCAGACCCCCAAAATAGCTCTTCATGAACCCACACAGAAGCATGCTGTCAAAGTAGTAGACATGCAGGCAGCCATCCTGGCTGAGGCAGGCTAGGTGTCAGCCATCAGGTGAGAATGCAGATTCATTGTTGAGGGGCCCCTCACCCACTTGGCTAGTGGATTGCTGAGTGCCTTGCTTTTGGCTGCATAGACAGACCAAAGCCCTCAGCAGACTCTACTGGGGTGTGGTGGAGGGGAAGGGATGGCTGACTTTGTAGAGGTACAGGTGGTTCCTGGCATGAGACTCAAGGAACAGACTCTCTGACTCAGCCACTTCAAATATGTCACCTTGGTCTTATCAATCAGCTGTCCTTCATTGAATAGCTTGCTGGTGTCTTTCTTGATGAGGTCCAGATACTGCACCTGGTCAGTGGAGACTCCCACCAGCAGGGATATGGTGTCTGTGGCAACTGTGAACTCCTTGAAGTTATGGTAGGTAGACTGGATCCCTTGATAGATCAGTAGTCACGTTGGTTTCCCCAACAGAACAGGGGCGGGGTGAAGTAAAGCTCATAGTCCAGGTTGAAGCCAACTTGGTCTCCTCCTGTGTCCAGTCCAGAGGGCCTAGAGGGTGTCTCCCCAGTGCTATAGCTTCACCTAGGTACACAAGGCAATATTGGACAGCAGACGTGGGATGCCCCAGCCCAGGGCTAGAGGGCAGGGGTAGGGGGTTGATGGGGAAAGACAGAGGACTCTAGGCTCCAGGACCCAAGGGTGAGTAAGTAGGCTGAGGTGGCTCTGGGGTCTGAGTGGAGGTCCTGCCTGACCTGTGAATTGCATCACCAGGAAGCAGCTTGTAGAAGCCCTCACAGGTGTGAAACTGCAACCTGATCTCCATGCAGACGCCCATGGAGGTGCTGGGGACAGTGCTGCCCTCCAAGCAGCCCACCACCATCCTGACCTCCACTCCTTCCCCTCCCCCTCCCCTGTACTGTTGATCTTTACTAGCAGAGCTGAGGGTGGTTTTTTTTTTTTTAATGTGTGTGTGTGTCTTCCTTTTCATTTGTTTTTTTGTTTGTTTGTTTGTTTTTGTTTTTACACTTCTACTGAGGAAGTTGTTTTGGTTAATAGTGTTTGTAATGTCTCCTGCTTCTATCCCAGCATTGTCCCATACATACCAGGTGAAAAGCAGCTACAGTTTAGCTTAAAGGTACAGAAACATCTTGTTTCCTAAACGCTCTTTTTAATTGACAATATTCTGGGAACCCTTCCATTCATGTGTTGGACAGATTTTTCATTCCACTGCATGTTGAGTCACAACTGTGAAGGTTTTCTACTTTGATTGAAGCAGGAATAAGGGAAGACAGCCTACTGGTTGCTATAAAAGGAGCAAGGGAAGCTCAGAAACTGGGACTCAATGAGCACAGAGTTAACTCCACTCAAAGGGGAGGAGCCAGCTGCTAATCAGGGGGAGCTGCAGTGCTGGGACCTCCCAAGGGCCTGTAGGGAAGACAGCCAAGTAGGCTATTGGAAGACCTGCAAAGGTGCTATTGAAATACAAATTTCTACAGATATGGAAAAGGTCTGGCCCTAGACTGGAAGCCTTGGCCAGGAACCATTCTGCTGTGTTGCTTTAAAACCCTCTAATCCTGAGCCCCGAGGTTGTTACATCATTCAAGACTCAGTGGTCAATCATAGCCCCCCAGGCAACTTTGCTAATCAGAATAGAAGGAGTGTTCTTCAGGTTGCTGAGTTCTGGGTTCTTGTAGCCTAGCAGGCATGATTGCTTCAGTGTGTTGTATGGTTTGCTACTGCTGGGTTATGTCAGAGGAGCTCAGGCAAGCCTGGATGTTGCAAAATGGTCAGCGTATGTTTAGTGTCCACAGTGAGAAGGAGCAGGAGGGAGCTGAAATGGTGGGTCATTTGAAGGGCTGGGTGCAAACCAACTTCTAGGTGCATCTGACTGAAGTCCCTTGTGGTACTAGCCATCCCCAGGAGGCAGTGTTGGCATCTGAATATCTTAACTGTGGATATTCATCTGCACAAAGCCTTTGTGAAAGAAGCCTTTGACAAAATCCAGCATCCCGTTATTTTAAAAGTATTGGAGAGATCAGGGATACAAGGCATATTCCTAAACAAAACCAAAGCATTATACAACAAGCTCATAGACTATCATCAAACTGAATGGAGAAAAACAATTTGATTCTGAAACACTGACAGTTTCTCTGAATTATCGTGCTTACAGTTAATTAATTCTACAATTGATTGTGAGGAAATTCTACTTCCATAAATTTTAATGTATATTTTCATGAAGATTTTATTATACTAATATATTACATTACAAGCTTCAAACAAAGGATTATTAAAAGATTTTTTTATCCCTTTGAAAAAAACAAACAGTAATCAATCCATCAACTCACATACAATTATATGTAGCCACAATATGAATTATAACGAAATCTATTAAATCTCAAGATGTAAAGAGGTCTCTAATTTATGCTCAATCTTCTCTGTGACCTTAAATATCTAAACATATTTGAATGAGTCATTTCTACAAATTTTATCAACTTTGAATAATTGCTGGGTATATCATCAATTCACAGTATGACCATTCAATTTCTAGAATTTATTGCAATCCAGTTCTTCATAATTTCTTACCATTTCATAATATAACATTTACAATTTCAGAAACTTTTTCTGTATTCATTAATTTGGGAAGTCTGTTGGTATTAATATGTGCCTCTTATCCTCCATATCACAAGTACCACAATGTTAGACTCCTGATACTTTGGACAATAGTAAACACAAACCTGACCAAGTTCCCATGTGTCCTATCTATAATACTGGCTAACAGGAAACTTCCTATTGGTAAATGGACATTATAAACATGTTGATAAGCATGGGCCGCATAAACCTTGCTAGGGTAACTTGTACCTTCAATTCTGTTACATTTTAATTAGTTGACAGTTTGATGGTTCAAACTGAAACATTACTGCACGCATAGCTTATTTTCAAGTAATTCTATTAAAATTATCATTATAATTATTATTATTGTTTATTTATTTTATATATGTGAATACACTGTAGCTGTCTTCAGACACACTAGAAGAGGGTATCAGATCCCCTTACAGATGGTTGTGAGCCACTGTGTGGTTGCTGGGAATTGAACTCAGGATGTCTGGAAGAGCAGTCAGTGCTTTAACTGCTGAACCATCTCTCCAGCCCGTAATAATTTTTTTAGTGAATTTTTTTTTTTGTGGAAAAATAGTTATAAATTTGTATCATGTATATATGATTGCCTGTTGTGGCAATCCTGTTATTTCACAAGAACGGGACATTGGTTAATGTTTTTGTGTTGTCTTCATATTTTGAGAGCTATTATGTTTTCTTAAATCTCAGAAGAACAAACTAACTTTGATATTAAGGGATCTTTTCAAGGTTTTCAGTTGCCTGCATTTTCTTCTGTCCTTGGTAAGTTTATTTGTAGTGAAGGCTGTCCCACATTATTTACTTCCTTAAGGTTTTCCTCCCTTAAGGATTTTGAGCTGAGTTTTACGATTAGAGGTATTTATACAATACTTTTTATTTTCTTTACATTTGTTGTTTTTTTCGTATACAAATTCTGGTACGTACTGACGACTATCTGAGACATTCAGCCGTATGAACTGAGCCACTACTGGATTCTGCAACTTCCCATTGTTTGTTTGCTTTTTCCGAGACAGGGTTTCTCTGTGTAGCCCTGGCTGTCCTGGAACTCACTTTGTAGACCAGACTGGCTTCGAACTCAGAAATCCACCTGCTTCTGCCTTCCAAGTGCTGGGATTTATAGAGTCATTTTAAGAATAGTTGGCTCCTTGCTTGTGAACCCTTCCAATAAATCCACTTTCGTCATTCATAAAGAGATCCTAGAAATTTTTACTAGTACATCTGTTGTTGTTTTTTTTTTTTTTTTGTGTGTGTGTGTGTGTTTTGTTTTCTTTCATTTTGTTTTCGTTTTTTTCACCATCTTATGCTGTCATGTATGCTATCGGAAAACAGGAACAATTGCTACCAAAATACCTATCTCTGCAGATCTAGAAAAGGTGTGGGTCTTAACTTGAGGCCTGTGCCAGGAACCACTATTCTGAGTTCTTCATGCACCCTCTGACCCTGAGGAAGTTTCTCATGCCACTCAAGATCCACTGGCCAATCAGGACCTTCAGGGGGACTTGCCAATCATGAGAAAAGGAGGGATCTGTTTTTCAGGTTCCCTGTAATTAAGCAGGCTTAAGGTGATTTGGCCCGTGTGCTTTTACTGTTTCTGCTTAGTAAGGTGTGGGGAGCTCAGACAAGCTATAAAGTTGTGACATGGTGAGGATATGGTCACTTCCCACAAAGGTGAGGAGCAGGAGCCGGTGTGGTGGGTCCTACCCAAGGTTGGGTCAGAACAAGACAGGCTTTGTTTCTCTAGTATATTCTACAAGTTCTTCTCTTGGCATTTAGCATTTAGGTTGTAATTTATTTGGGGTTATTTTTTATCTAAGTTGTGATAGGTATCTCGTGTGTTGGGTGAATGAAAGCAAATTCTTTCAATATTTCTCCGTTTTCTTTTGAAAGAAACAAATAAAAAGGTGGATTGACTTTAGAACAGCTTCATCTTTAGCCTTTTAGAAAAAATGTTCCTGAGACAATCTGTCTTGTCACCGGGATCCCAGTCCCATGCTTGACCTTGCTGAACTTTGTAAATGTATAGATAAATGGCTGAACCACAAGAGAGAAATACTCATTTTAGTCATGTAATGATCTTCCACTTACAGTCAAAGGAAAAGTACTTGTATGTAGAGCATGGCTTCTGCCTACGGACCTGAAGAGGAGAAACAGTTTGCTGTATACACTTCAGTGTGAAACAATAGTCAATAGCTAGCTCACACACTGTAGTTTAAGGGAATCGTCTGCAGGGGTCAGCATTCTGAAGAAGGACCTGATGGGGCAAAGTGAGTGATTTTGTAATTCCCCAACATTTATAAAGTAATGCTTACTTTTATTAATTAATGCTTACTCACTTAATGTCCAGAGTGGGGCCTTTAAGGATGAACCAAATTTTGTTGTTCTGGTTGAATACGCTTATAAATTTGAATGAGGATGAATTAGCTATAGTTAATGTGTGTCACATTTCTGATTTCAGCAGCTAATGTTGCATACAATGCCTATTTCAACTTTAAAAAAATATACTTTGATATTATAATTAAAGCATTTAAGCTTATTGTCTCTGCCTAGCAGGAAGATTTATTATTCCAATTTTACAGTTTTTACATTTTTTCTCTGAGTTCATTTGTCATTTCTATACAGAAGGTATAAGAGGTCTACTGATTTGTATCCAGCCATTTTCCTGAAAGTATGTATCACCTGTCTAAAGTTGGTCTTTGACTTTTTAGGGTCACTACTGTATACTATCATATGCTGTTGTAATTAGGATATTTTGACTTCGGACTTTCCAAATTATTATTTCAGATTGCGTTTTCCTGCATTTTCTTAAGGGATTTATGGGTTGCCTCTTTAAGGGCTTCTACCTGTTTCCCTGTACTCTCCTTTATTTATTTCAGGTAGATAGTTATTTTTCCCTTAAGGTCCTCTATCTTCATGTGGTGGGATTTTAGATTATAATCTTACTTTTCAGGTTGGTTAGGGTGTTCAGGACTTACTGTGGTAGGAGAATTGGGTTCTGATGTTGCCAAGTGCCATTGGTTTCTGTTACTTATGTTCTTGTGCTTGCCTCTCTCAATCTGTTTATCTCTTGTGTTAACTGATCTTGCTGTCTTGGACTGGAGCCTGGTCATGTTGGGCCTCCTTGGGTCAGGCTGTCTCTGGGTGTTGGTGGGGTGTCTGGAGCACATGATCTGTGAGCATGGCTGCAGTAGACATCCTGAGAGTTAAGCTCTGTGTCTGGGCAGAGTGAGGGTGCTTGTGATGTTCCAGAACACAGTTTCAGACTAGAAAGATGTGTCTCTGGCAGGGTGGGAGGTATTGTGTCTCTTGGGCTCCAGATGTGGGCATCCCATTTAGGCCAAGTAATGTGGGGGACTCAGGTTTGAGCCTTTTAATGTCAGAATTACTGGGCATCATGCTGTATTTGTGTGTCTGTATGGCCTGGTAGGGAACCTGGAGCACACAGTCTTATGTCAGTATTTCTATAAAGATAATCTGTACTCATGAGAACTATTTGTGTGTGTGTGTGTGTGTGTGTGTGTGTGTCTGTGTATGTGCTCTTTCAAGAATTCTATATATATTAAGCTGAAAAAGTGTCAGAGCATCTGAGAATGCTCCCTGATTTTACTGTTGCCCTAAATTTAATATCTAGCATATCTAGTTTTGCAGAGATTTGATTTTCAATGGGGGGGTTGCCATGTTCAGCCTTTACCCACTCAGAGGAGAAGACAGGGTCTGGGGGAAAGGGATTTTAGGAGGCATTGAGTGGGAGTGGGCTGTGAGCAGATTTTAAAGTGAATGAGTAAAATAAAGAAATTAATAATATAATAAAGAAACAGAAGCAAAAGACTTAATATGCAGGAACAGATGAAGAGGAACAGAAGAACACAAACACACAAACAACAATAAAAACAAATATTTTGATCATAAGAATTGAATAAGACAGTTTGATGGTTCAAACTGAAAAATTACTGCATTCATTGCTTATTTTCAAGCAATTCTATTGAAATTATCATTATAATAATTATTATTGTTTATTTTATATATGTGAATACACTGTAGGTGTCTTCAGACATACCAGATGAAGGCATCAGATCCCATTACAGATGGTTGTGAGCCACCAAGTGGTTGCTGGGATTTGAATTCAGGACCTTCGGAAGAGCAGTCAGTGCTCTTATCCTGCTGAGCCATCTCTCCCGCCTAAGAAGTTCTTTTATTGTTGAGAATAGTTTTTTGCTATCCTGGGTTTTTTGTTATTCCAGATAAATTTGGAAATTGATCTCTCTAACTCTATGAAGAATTGATTTGGAATTTTTTTGGGGATTGCATAGACTCTGTAGATTGCTTTTGGCAAGATGGCCCTTTTTACTATATTAGCCCTGCCAATCCACGAGCATGGAAGATCTTCCCTTCTTCTGAGATCTTCTTCAATTTCTCTCTTCAAAGACTTGAAGTTCTTGTCATACAGATCTTTCACTTGCTTAGGTAGAGCCACAGCCAGGTATTTTATATTTGTGGCTATTGTGAAGGGTGTCATTTCCCTAAGTTCTTTCTCAGCCTCTTTATCCTTTGAGTTTAGGGTGGCTACTGATTTGTTTGAGTTAATTTTATGTCCAGCCACTTTGCTGAAGTTGCTTATCAGGTTTAGGTGTTTTGTGGTGGAATTTTTGGGGTCACTTAAGTATACTATCATATAATCTGTAAGTAGTGATACTTTGACTTCTTCCTTTTCAATTTGAATCCCTTTTGTTGTTTAATTGCTCTGGCTAGGACTTAAGTACTGTATTGTACAGGTAGGAAGAGAGTGGATAGCCTTGTCCTAGTACCTAATTTCAGTGGGATTGCTTCAAGTTTCTCTCCATTTTGTTTGATATTGGCTACTGGTTTGCTGTATATTGCTTTTGCTATGTTTATGTATGGGTCTTGATTTTCTGATCTTTCTAGGATTTTATCATCAAGAGATATTGGATTTTTTTTGTTTCGTTTTGTTTCTTTTCAAGACAGGGTTTCTCTGTGTAGCCCTGGCTCTTCTGGAATTCACTTTGTAGACCAGACTGGCCTGGAACTCAGAAATCTGCCTGCCTCTGCCTCCCAAGTGCAGGGATGAAAGGTGTGCGCCACCACCACCTGGCTGTATCATGGGTTTTCTGCAGTTTTAGAATAATATCTATTTATCAGTGAGTATATACCATGTGTAACTTTCGGATGTGGGTTGCCTTATTCAGAATAAAATTTTCTACTTCCATCCATTTGCCTGAAAAACTCATGATGTTTTTGTTTTTAATAGGTGAATAGTATTCTATTGTATAATCCTGCTCCACATTGTAGAGCACATATCCTTGTGATATTGTGTATCAGCTTTTGGGTATAAGCCCAAGAGCAATATAGTTGGGTCTTTAGGCAGAACTAATTATAATTTTATAAGTTCCAGATTGACTTCCAGAGTGTTTTAACCAGTTTGCAAACCTACTAGCTATGGAGGAGTGTAGTCCCTGATCAATATCCTTGTGAGCATGTGCTGTCCCTTGATTTTCTTGATTTTAGCCATTGTGATTGGAATAAGAGGAACTCTCAGGGTTGCTTGATTTGCATTTCTGTATTATTGCTGGTGAGCATTTCTTTAAGTGTTTCATGGCCATTCAAGTTTCCTCTGTTGAGAATTCTCTATTATCTCTGGACCCCTGTTTCTGGGCTATTCAGTTTTTTGAAGTTTAAGATATTGAGTTCTTTATATGTATTGGAGATTAACTCTATCCCATGTAGAGTTAGTGAAAATCTTTTTTCCAGTCTTTTTTTTTCCAAAACAGGGTTTTTCTGTGTAGTCCTAGCTGTCCTGGAACTCACTCTGTAGACCAGGCTGGCCTCAAACTCAGAAATCCACCTGCCTCTGCCTCTCAAGTTCTGGGAGTGCGCCACCACGCCCGGCATCTTTTTCCCAGTCTTAATGTTGTGGTTTTGTCTTGTTGACAGTTTGATGTGGTTTCATCTATCACTTGCTAATCCTCAAGTCAGAGCTAAAGAGGTCTCTACTACAGTGTTTGAGGTAGCTTATGTATACTCTCATATATCTACAACTTTATTGGGAAGACTTCTACTTTTCTAATTTGCGTCCCCTTGATCTTCTTTAGTTGTGTTATTTCTCTGGCTAGAACTTCATTTAGTATTTTGAATAGAAAGGGGGGAGAGTAGTCAGTCTTGTCTTGTCACTGATTTTAGTGAAATTCCTTTCAGTATCTGCATTTAGTTTAATGTTGTCATGTGACTTTGTTCCATATTTATATTTTTGTTTCTAATAGTTCTAATAAGAATCTTCATACACTATTAGCATTTGGGTATTGATGAGTTAATGAGTAATATCACACACATTAAACTTTGAGAACATCAGAAATGTTCCTTGATTTATTACAATCTTGCAGGTGTTACATAACTATATTCTTCACTTCATTATTGGATATGGAAATATTAAATTTTCATGGGTGTTTGATGGGAAATGCAACTTCATCCTCTGGTTTATTCTCATGATCAAGTACAGCAAATATGAAATGTATGGTTCAAATATTAAAAGGGCAGTGGAAAATGCAATGGAGCTAAATTCCTTGATGAATAAATCATTCTAGGTCAATTGGGAACCAACTTTAGTTGTGGCTATGTATTTTAGATCAGTTAGGGATGTGAACCATGCTAAGAGATTAGAGTGAAATCTGCATATTGACTTTCTCAACCTGGAGCAGACATGGGGATTCTAATTCAAGATAAATCATTACTAGCATATTTAATATACAGTACAATGTGTGGAAAGATTTCCAGGCAACAATCAGTCAAATTAGTGCAATCTAGGTATAATATAGTTTAAGTTTTGACTATATAGAAAGTGTTTTGCAAAGTACATGTGACCTCGAGGGTCGGTTCTATATATATAAGACCTAGAATTTAATGTGATTTATTACCAATAATGTAGAGGTCAGCCTGCAATAAAGAACATTGAACACTTGTCCTAAAGATGTTTAGTAGGCAAGAGAAGAAAGAGTCTGGGATAATCGATCTGCAGAATTTATATAGGGTCTGCCTCTATAGCTAGCTGTAGGTAAGTTCTACCTTCAAACTGCAGAGAGATCCCCTTGTCCCTAACAAAAACCACTGTGAAAGTTTTGGATAGCTTGCAGGTATTTTTTTTCTTATTCATTGGGAAGAATACCCTGTATGATTAATACTCCTACATTCCATGGTGACCTGTGGGTGCAAGGAACTTTGCCCCCAATATCCTCTTGTGAATTAAAGAGTGAAAATCTCCAGCAATTGTACAAATTAGCCTCAGGGAAAGATGAACTCCTTTCTTTTTTTCTTTTTCTTTCTTTCTTTCTTTCTTTCTTTCTTTCTTTCTTTTTTGTTTTGTTTTGTTTTGTTTTTGAGACAGAGTTTTTCTGTATAGCCCTGGCTGTCCTGGAACTCACTCTGTAGACCAGGCTGGCCTCGAACTCAGACATCCACCTGCTTCTGCCTCCCAAGTGCTGGGATTACAGGTGTGCGCCACCACCGCCCGGCAACTCTTTCTTTTATTATTCAGGACAACATGGCCTGTCCTGAAACCATTTTACATGCACACAGCAGAATGTAATCAGAAAATTTTATTCATATATTTATACATACTAAATTTCATATGCTTAACAAGGAGCAAATCAGGTGTGAACATTATTGGAAAGGATTTCGAGAGGATTAGGGAAAAACCGAACTAATAAATTTTTATTAATATGTACAATTATCAATATTATATAAAAAGTGACTAACATTTTGACTAGGACATAAGAGCAATGGATGTTGTTACAGAAGACACCAGTTTCATCCCCAGAAACCACATATTATCCAAGTATTTGCTCTAGGTGCATTCCTAGAGCAAATACTTGGATAAGCATTTTATGCCTTCTGGATTCTGTTGGTAATTCACAGAGACACATGCATGTGAACATTCATATATATATTATTAAGGTAAACCTTAAAAGAAATTTACTTGTATTCAGTGATATCAAAGCCTGAGACATACAGCATCAATTCTAGTTAAACTGTAATGTTTCTCGTCCTGAATCGAAGCAGTTGTGGCTTTCCTTTGAGGCAGTTTGCTCAGAGGCAAACCCTCCTTATTCTGAAGTTAGAATAGCACAGCAAAGCTTTTTGTCTAAGAAGAGTATACACTGTGTTGATCAATGACTTTTCCTCAAAGTTTTCTGAACATTGTTCTCTGTCCTTTATATAAGAATTGTGGCAATGGTACATCTATGTGTCATCTTGTACATCATAATTTAGGTACCATTGGATCCTTAGCAATCTACATTCTTGGTGTCATTTACTTTATTTTTAGGTAACAAACTGTGGTACAATATTCACATTCAGAGTCATGTTTGCCCATCATTTTAATAATTTATGATGTTTCTGGATGGCTTGGATGTGGAAAAGCCCTTAAATATCTCTGCTCTGAAAGTGTGACCACGTTCAGAGTAGGCTTTAAATAAGCATGATTAGGAGGACGCAAACCTATATGTGAACAAACCCAGAATTCCTAGTTAAAATCTCAATGCTCCTTTTCTTTCTTCCTTTTTTAAAATTTATTTAATTTTTTTTTTTTTTATGAAATCCTTGCTTTGGAAATGCCTCCCAGACTCTTCTTGCCTGCAAAAGTTAAATAAACGTATAAATAAATAATAAATAAACAAGTAAATCAATCAATCAAATTTTTTAAAAAATAAAGTTCACCTCCCAAGGACCTGCCAGGATGATAGATATGTAGACTATTAGAAGATAGGTAAAAGTGCTATTGAAATACAAATCTCTTAAGATATAGAAAAGCTCTGGCCCTAGTCTGGAAACGTTGCCCAAGAAACTAGTATGCTGTATTGCTTTAACACACTCTCACCCCGAGGGAGGAACTCGTCATTAAAGAGTCACTTGCCAATCAGTGTCTCCAGGCAAACCTGCTAATCAGAAGAGGAGGGTTCTTCCAGATGCCTTGCTCTAGGTTCGCTGTAGCTGAGTGGTCTTAAATGCTTCGTTTGTTGTGTGCTGTATGCCACTGCTGGGTTGTGTCAGAAAAGCTTAAGCAAGCTCTGAAATTGTAAAATGGGGAGCATGTTTAGGTCCTCAATGAGGAAGAGTGGGGTTGGGGGAGGAAGCAAAAATTGTAGGCCATTTCAAGGGGTGGGTGCTTACCATCCTCTAGTTACAGCCAACTCTGATGTCCTTTGTGGTAATAGTCATTCCCAGGAAACACTGTGGCATCTGAGTATCTTATCTGTAGGAATGCAACTGCACAAAGTGTTTGTAAAGAATGAGAATTACAGCCTAACTCTCCAGTGCCTAACTCTACAATGACCCCATAAAGTCAGAAGTTTATAAATGCTACCTCACTCCTAAAAAGTCCTAAATACCTCCAATTCCAGACCCTGCTCTGCTAGTAAATAGGAAGAAGGTCACATTTCTTGAGTCTGAGCTGGCATTTGTGCTTCCATCTGCCCAGTATCTTCTGGCTTTTCTATTCTCTGGTGAGAAGTCTGGTATAATTCTGATAGGTCTGTCTTTATATGTTACTTGATCTTTTTCCTTACTGCTTTTAATATTCTTTCTTTTGTGCATTTTGTTTTGATTATTATATGATGGGAGAAATTTCTTTTCTGGTCCAACCTATTTAGAGTTCGGTGGCTTCTTGTATGTTCATGGCAAAATGGCTCAGACCAAAAACTCAGGTGAGAGTAGATACTTGAGGACTCAGCTATACCACTCCTGGTAATATAGCCAAATGATTCTCCAACATGTAACAAGGACACATGCTCCACTATGTTCATGACAGCTTATTTATAAATCTGTGGCTGCCCGTGGCTACTTTTGAACTGTTTACTGGGCCATCTGGAAGAAAGCTGGGGATGGGCGCAGGGTGAAGGGAGAAAAACATGGAGTCAAGACAAGATTTCCTGTTCAAGACTCTAAGCTCAATGGTGATCTCCAAATTATATAGGTGGGGCAAGTCCCTTCCCCAAATTCCAGGGTATGGTCCACGGAACTCCTCAGGCTGTTCACTGGGCAAGGGCTCCACTGCTCAGGCAGCTGGGCGGGTCACCTGCTTAATTCAGGAATTTGTAGACCTGGAGAAACAATGAACTTCACCTTGGTAATGTCAAGTCGTGCCAGATGGCATAGCACCCCAATACAGCCCTCTATACAGCTAGACCACTCCTAGCATATAGCCAAAAGATTCTCCAACATGTAACAAGGACACATGCTCCACTATGTTCATAGAAGTCCTATTTATAATAGTGAGAAGCTGGAAAGAACCAAGATGTCCTTCATCAGAGGTATGGATACAAAAAACGGGGTTCATTTACACAATGGAGTACTCCTCAGCTACTAAAAAACCACAACTTCATGAAATTTTTGGGCAAATGGATACTAGAATGTATCTTCCTGATTGAAGTAACCCAATCACAAAAGAACTCACTGATAAGTGGATATTAGCCCCAAGGCTCTGAATACCCAAGATACAATTCACAGATCACATGAAGCTCAGGAAGGAAGACCAAAATGTGGGTGCTTCAGTCCTTCTTAGAAAGGGGAACAAAATACTCACAGGAGAAAATATGGACACAAAGTATAGAGCAGAGACTGAAACAAAGGCCATTGAGAGTCTGCCCCAACTGGAGATGCATCTCATGCAGTCACCAAACTCAGACACTATTGTGGATGCCAAGAAGTGGTGGCTGAAAGAGCATGATATAGCTGTCTCCTGAGAGGGTTTGTCAGAGCCTGACATATACAGAGGTGGATGCTAGCAGTGCACCATTGGACTGAGCACGAGATCCACATTGGAGGAGTTTGTGAAAGGACTGAAGGAACTGAAGGGGTTTGCACTGCCATAGGAAGAACAGCAATATCAACCAACCAGATCCCCAGAGTTCCTAGGGAGTAAACCACCAACCAAGGAGTACACATGGAGGGGATTCATGGCTGCAGCTGCATATGTTGCTGAGGGTGGCGTCAGGTATCACTGGGAGGAGAGTCCCTTGGTCCTGGGAAGCCTTGATGCCCCAGTATAGGGGAATTCTAAGGTGTGGAGGTGAGAGTGGGTGGGTGGGGGAACGCCCTCATAGCAGCACGGGGATGGGGGATGGGCTAGTTGATTTCATGGGGGAGGGTGGTACCGGGAAAGGGGATAACATTTGACATGTAAATAAATAAAATATCCAATAAATAAAAGGTTAAGGTACCCACAAAAAAAAAAAAAAAAAAAAAAAAACAACCAAGTTTGTTCTTCTGGAGATTTTGAGAATTATAACTTTAAACCACAAAAAAGAGACAAGCCTGATATACAACCATCCATTGTGCCCATCCCTTCATCAAAGAGTAGGCACCTGGATTAGTCAGGGTTCTCTAGAGTCATAGAAAGTATGGGCAGTCTCTATATAGTTAGGGAATTTGTCCAAGACTTAAAGCCTGTAGTCCAACTCCCCATAATAGCCAGCAGTGGCTGTGGATGGAATTCCAAGGATCTAGCAGTTGCTCAGTCCCAGGAGGCAAGCAGGCAAGGAAGAGTGAGTGAGTCTTCCTTCTTCCAATGTCCTTATGTAGGATTCCAGCAGAGGGTATGGACCAGTATAAGACTGTAGCCCAGATTAAAGGAGTGTGCCAACGTGCCTTTAATCCCAGATGACCTTGAACTCCACGATCTCTTTGTCTTAATCTTCTGGAATTCATAGCCACTCTGCTTCAAGATCTCCAGGCCAAGATCCAGGTCAGAAACTTGTACCTCTGAGCCTGCAGATTAAGATCATAGGTGATCCTTTCAATTATTGATTGTAGTTCATTCCAGATATAGTCAAGTTGACAACCAGGAATAGCCACCAGAGCCTCCAAATAGCTTCTGAACAGGTCATTAGAAGGTCACATTAATTTCATTTGTGTAGAAAAATTGGGTTTTCTTCTAGACAACAGCCTAGTGCTTTAACATGAAATAGGTGACACCATTTGAAATGGAAAGACATTGTTGTGCTGATCAAGGAAGGCTTTCACTGAGCCCACTCTAACCCCCATATCAAAAATAACTTAATTCCTTCACAAATCCAGAAGCATGCTTGTCAGAGCAAATCACAGTCTGTGGCTTGTGCCTTTGGAGCATTCCTTGATGGTGATGTCATCAGACGAACAAACAAACAAGAGGTTTCTTCTTTAAAAGCAGGACTATGCTTGGGAGAGTTGGTAACTGTCTAGGGGAAATGTCTTTCTTCAAAGACTTCTGTTCATTTTGTTGTTGTTGTTGTTTTAACCAGACAATTCTTTCATTTGCTTCTTTAGAATTCTAACATACTTTATATTTGTGGCTGTTGTGCAGGCTGTTGATTCTCTGAAATATTTCCACTCGATTATTCCTTTTTACATAAGAGGTATATAGGAGGGTTCCTGGTTTTGTTTCAATTACTTTAGGATCCAGCCACTATCCTAGAAGTGTATAGGAGGTATAAGAGTTTTCTTGTGGTAGTTTATGTATTTTATAGTTCACTTACATATACTATGATATCATTAGCCTATTTGTATACTGAAATCTTCCATTTTGTGAAATAGTAAAATACCTACATCAGCTTACCTTTTAGGTCCATTTGATTGGAATATTTTCCCCATCTATTTAGCTTGAGATAAAACCCAGTGATGCTTCAAAAATCCTGAACCCCTGCCCCTCTCTGGGAAGTTATTGGTATCACAGGTGTTTGCTCATCTGGCCAATGTGAGTCAGGCCAGCCTAAGCACCTTTTCAAAGGAATAAAGTCTCATAATTAGCTATAAAAGTGTGTCCCATTCCGGGAGACTTGCCTGCTTTGAAGAGCCAGCTTTTATTTACTCAGAAGGAACTTTTTGAAAAAACTGCCCCTCCATTTCCTTTATCTTTCTCTCTATGTTCTACACTTTGTCGACCTGGAAGATTTCAGTCCTGGAAGATGAATATACAACTGAGGTGAATGTATAATTAATTTAATAACCTAAGTAATATTCTGATTGGTTTTCTTCTTTGTCATTTGTTTTTTTTTTTTTTTTACAAGGGATACTGGCTCATAGTATACAACTCTGGCTGTCCTAGAACTCACCGCATAGACCAGGCTGGCATCAAACACAATGAGATATTTTTGCCTCTGTCCTCAGTGATTAAATGCATTCACCAATCCAACAATCTTGGTTATTTCTTTTGTAGTAAGTAATTATTCATACACTATCTCTCATGTGTGCTTACTATGGTTGATCTTTTTGCCATTCTCTTAATGTCCTTTGTCTTCCAAGGATGTATCCAATCATAAGGGTGAAGAAAGGACAAATGAGAACCTTATTATTCAGTTTCCTTGAATAATGACATGGTGATCATGATTACAGTATAACTTCTGCATCAGGAAACAAGTCGGCGAAGGACCAAAATTGTATGAAAGTATTTTCAATGAAATATACCTGTCTAATAGTTCATTATCGTGCTTTCCTTTATACGCATGTGGGATATTTTAGAATGCGGTGACATATGATGATGTAATTGTGAACTTTACACGGGAAGAATGGGCTTTGTTGGATTCCTCGCAGAAGAGTCTCTACAAAGATGTGATGCTGGAGACCTATAGGAACCTCACTGCAATAGGTAAGACTGTGAATGAGGGGGCAATTGATTTTTGGTAGTTGTGCTTGTTTGTATTTGTTTATTTTTGTGGTTTTTGTTGTTCTTGTTGTTTTTATTGATGTACTTCTATAATTTCATTTGAGAAGGAGGACAAATAATTTGATTAAATCAGGCCTGTTTCTAAGGATCATAAAGATAGTTTTTAAAATTTTGCCTAAATTCCAGTACTATATCATACATTTTCTTGTACTATATTCTAGGTTATAACTGGGAAGATCACAATGATACTGAAGAACACTGTGAAAATTCTGGAAGACAGAGAAGGTAATTTTCTTGTGTATGCTAATAAATACCTCTGAATATGCCTCTGATGAAATCTTAATGTGTTCTTGAAATTTATTTAAAATCAAGCACGTAAATAAGCACATCTTTAAGGATACTGTTTATTAAATTCGTTCAAATGTGATACCTCAGTGTCACTATTCGATTTGTGTTTGCAAGCCATTCTTTAAGAAAGAAAGCATGTAAACAATGCCTTAACAGATAGTACCATTTCAAGTTCAGCCCCATTCAAACTATACTGCAGAACTGCCAGCCCGTTTATTCTCATACCATGCAGATAGAGAAAAAATGTTCACAATGCATATGTAATCAGTTCATATCCAAAGCTGTCTATATGCAAGTACATAGTATAGTGATGTCACTTATATGCTTGTAGCAAGGTTGCTAAGATTATTGAGAGTGGAAGTTCGTGAATGTTTAAAAGGTTGTTGGAGACAAAACTTAATCCAAATACCACATGTATGAGGAACAAAAAGTAAAAATATGTAAATACAATGTATATATCATTTCTTTGTTATTGTTCCATTCATAGGTGTTATATAGGATAGGTATATTTTTGTCCATCTGTCTGTGTCTATCTATCTATATCTGTCTGTCTATCTATCTATCTATCTATCTATCTATCCATCCATCTATGTCTGTATGTCTCCATCTTTTGAACATAAAGCATACAATTTTCTACACCTAAGTGACATTGACCTAACCCCTGTTGTGCTCTCATAGGATAATTATAAGATCTGTAAAGTTTTCCACTTAGAGTAAATCTGTTTAAAGTTATGATGTTTTCAATTAATTGATTTCATACCTTTCTTGTAAATACATCAACAAACTTAGATTGCACAAGATCCCTATGAGTATTAGTAATGTAGAAAATTTCTATTTGTCCTGATTAATTTCACCAATGTTGTATGGCTCACATTATCTGAAAATTTATGAATGCAACCATTGGGGTAATGCTGTGAATGCCTGTACAAATGTGTGAAAAACCTCATACAGGAAAAGGATGGTATAATCTTGTGGTAAGTAATAAATGCTCTTACTGTCACTGGTATCTCTATAATTATAAATAATACTAATAATGAAGCAAACCACAATGGATTTAAACATAATGATAGAACCCTATTATATCTGTTTCCTCTTTAGAATGAGAAAACAATTGTTAAATAAGTTCACACAGATAAATTATTCATTAGTAATATGAATTTGGTAAAGCTTTCATATATGCCAGTTAAATACACAGACTTGAAACAAGTCATACTATACAGGAACACTCTCACTATATCCAATGCATTATATCCTATTTGTATTACAGGCATCTTCAAAGGGATAAACCAATTCATACTAGAGAGAAACTTTATGAATGTATGCAATATGTTGGAGCCTTTGCAAGAAACAATTACCTTCCATTACATAAAAGGATACGTACTGGATCCATTGTGTATTATACTACTCTTCAAACACATAGAAGAGCACACACTGCAGAAAAGCTCTATGTTTGTAACCAAAGAGGTAAAGCCTATTATTGTCAAAGTCATCTTCAAAGTTATAAAAGGAAAGATACTGGAGAGAAACCCTATGAATGTAATCAGTGTGGCAAAACATTTTCACAACACAGTCGTCTTCAAATACATAAAAGAACACATTCTGGAGAGAAACCCTATGAATGTAACCAGTGTGGCAAACCCTTTGCACAACAAGGTGATCTTCAAAAGCATAAAAGAACACATTCTGGAGAGAAACCCTATGAATGTAACCAGTGTGGCAAAGCCTTTGCGCGTCACAGCCATCTTCAAATTCATAAAAGAACACATTCTGGAGAAAAACCCTATGAATGTAACCAATGTGGCAAAGCCTTTGCACAACAAGGTGATCTTCAAAAGCATAAAAGAACACATTCTGGAGAGAAACCCTTTGAATGTAAGCAATGTGGCAAAGTCTTTGCACAAAACAGCCATCTTCGAAGTCATGAAAGAATACATACTGGAAAGAAACCCTATGAATGTAACCAGTGTGGCAAAGCCTTTGCAGAACACTACCTTCTTCACAGACATAAAATAACACATACTGGAGAGAAACCCTGTGTATGTAACCTATGTGGCAAAGCATTTTCTGTACAAAGCAATCTTCAAGTGCATAAAACAGCACATACTGGAGAGAGGTGCTATGAATGTAACCAATGTGGCAAAGCCTTTGCACAGCACAGCTATCTTCAAAGGCATGTAAGAACACATTCTGGAGAGAAACCCTATGAATGTAACCAGTGTGGCAAAGCCTTTACACAACAAGGTGATCTTCAAAAGCATAAAAGATCACATACTGGAGAGAAACCCTATGGATGTAACCAGTGTGGCAAATGCTTTGCACGCTGTGGCAGTCTTCAAATGCATAAGAGGACACATTCTGGAGAGAAACCTTATGAATGTAATCAATGTGGCAAAGCCTTTGTACACCAAGGAGATCTTCAAAGGCATAGAAGAACACATACTGGAGAGAAACCCTACAAATGTAACCAATGTGGCAAAGCCTTTGCACGACACAGCAATCTTCAAAGGCATAAAAGGACACATACTGGAGAGAAACCCTATGAATGTAACCAATGTGGCAAAGCATTTTCAGCACAAGATGGTCTTCAAGTGCATAAAAGAAGACACACTGGAGAGAGACCCTATGAATGTAACCAATGTAGCAAAGCATTTTCATCACAAGGCAATCTTCAAGTGCATAAAAGAACACATATGGGAGACAGATCCTATAAATGTTACCAATGTGGCAAAGCCTTTGCACTCTATGGCAGTCTTCAAATGCATAAAAAGACACATACTGGAGATAAACCCTGTGAATTTATCCAGTGTGGCAAATCTATTGCAGAACATGGCCTAATTCAGACATAAAAGATCACATTCTGGAGAGAAACCCTATGACTGTAAACAATGTGGCAAAGCATTTTCAGGACAAGGCAAACTTCAAGTACAAAATGTGTACAGACTGGCTCTTCTTTTAACCTTAACAAGTGTAGCTAGCCATTGCTCCTTTGTGCTTCGTTTGTTTATTTGTTTGCTTGTTTGTTTTGTTGTTGTTGTTTTTCTTTTTCCAACCTTTATCTCCAACACCCCCACCCCCACCCCCGTGGATTCATTGCCTAAAACAAGATAGGAAAGAAACAAAAATAGTGGAGAAGGACATCCCAAAACATAATTTCTTCTTGCTTTGACCACAGCTTCTAAGAAACCACAACCAAAGTCTGTACAGGATCATCAAATCTCAACCCGATTTCTCAGAGCCCTTGAATATATGTACCATTTGAAAAGTTCTCAGACTTCAAACGTCACAGAATTGCAGTAATTTTTAGTAGCTAGCAAACCCATGCTTCTGGTAGAGTACAAGGCAAATCATGGTGAGCCACTGGGGATACAAAAAAGCAGACCTGTATCCCTAAAATTGGTATAAAAGGAGAGCACATTCTTACCATGTTCCTCTGAATTTGTTGTTGTTGTTTTGTTTTTTGTTTTTTTTTGGTTTTTTTAAGACAGTGTTTCTCTGTGTAGCCCTGGCTGTCCTGGAACTCACTTTGTACACCAGGCTGGCCTTGAACTCAGAAATCCACATGCCTCTGACTCCCAAGTGCTGGGATTACAGGCGTGCACCACCACTGCCCAGCTCCTCTGTCTTTTAAAGATGCAAAAAAATTATATTAATATTTGAAAAGCTGCATCATCAGCCTTTTTGAAAAATGTTTTTGAAACAAGGAATGTTGTCACCTTGATCCCAGTCTCACATCTTAAGGCAATAACCTTGCTTTCCATGTCATTGCATTTCCTACATGTGGAGCTGAAAGGCTGTGTCACAAGCAAGTTTCAAAATTGTCCGTTTCGGCTATGTAATGATCTGCCTGTTGTTGAAATAAGAAATAAATTTACATGTTGTTCATGGCTTCTGCCTTCAGTCCAGAACAGGAGGAAGAGTTTCCTGTGTGCACTGGAAGTTGAAAGAATGCACACAATATGTACCTCTCAGATTAAGTTTAAGGGAGTCATCTGCAGAGGTCTCCATCATGAAGAAGGTCATTCTGTGGCAAAAAGTGATTTTATAATTGCCAGTCTTGCATGTGGATAACAGTTGTCCAGATGGATAGGTATACACCTTGGGGAGAATATGCTGAGCCAAACTTTGTTAATGTAGTTGAGTCAGTTGAGAAATTTGAATCAGGGGTTATTGGCTATAACGGAGTTTCAGGCTACAGAATTCAACATCTAATGTTGCACATAATGACAAAAATCATACATGATCTTATTGGTGCCATATCTCCTACCAGGGAATGGTCTGCTCTTTTTAAAAGTAACAATGGCTATGCATTGTTTCAACTATATCTATCATTATCAAAAGTCAGGTGTTGGTCCCCCCCCTTTTTTCATTTGATATGGCATCGCTGGTCTGATCACTTATTTTTTCTATTCTCCAATGACTCTAGAGAATTAAGAATTTTATTTTTCTCAAGTGCTACTAGTATTTGATTCTCTTTAGAGGAAGTTCTGTAACTCAGACTTGCCATTTATTGTATAATTTCTTTGTATACCTAATCCTGTTTCTTGTGCCCAGTCCCTGAAGAGAATCATGCAGACCCTTCTGGCTGAGTCCTGACTAGACAGCAAAAAACCCAAAATGAGACAAGTGAAAGAATGTCCTCCTACCTCCTTGACTTTCTCAGGGGAAATATATATACAGAGGAACTTTAGTAAGGATTGAGTTCACTTACTAATTTGAAGCTGGTATAATCAAAGCAAAGAAAGGGAGGGGGAGGAAAGATAGAGGTTTTTCACTTTGATAGTAGTTTCTATTATCAGTGGGTTCTAGTTTCATCAATGTTAGATCATCAATCAAATCCAAAATGAGAAACTCAGGGTGTTCATGTAACAATGCAGTATGTAGAAAAGGAAGTTAATTTTTAAAATCTTAATATCTGTAATTACATGATGTACTAGCTCTTTTGTATGTCAGGTTGGGCAGAAACTGGAGTTATCACAGAGAAAGCATCCTCCCTTGAGGAAATGGCTCTATGAGATCCAGCTGTAAGTCATTTTCTCAATTAGTGATCAAGGGTGGGATGGCCCATTTTGGGTGGTGCTATCCCTGGGATGGTAGGCCTGGATTCTGTAAGAACACAAACTGATCAAACCAAGGGAAGCAGTCAAGTAAGCAACATTCCTCCTTGGCTTCTGCATTAGCTCCTGCATCCAGGTTGCTACTCTGATTGCGTTCTAGTCCTGAATTCCTTTGGTGATGAACAGCAGTGTGGAAGTGTAAGCTGAATAAATTCTTTCCTCCCCACCTTACTTTTTGGTCATGATGGGTTTTTTTGGAAGAATATAAACCCTGACTAAGACACCTGAGTTCAACCAAAACAAAGGTATTGACAATTGTTGTGTCTATGCCTAACAGTAATGTTTATATTCCAATTTTAAGAACCACATCCAGAGAGAAAAGGTGTGAGTTATACTTGGCTTGCTTGAGTACATTTGTCTGAAACATGGATATATTTTCAACCATAAAGCCTATTTAATCTTTTCAAAGTAATTTTTGAGATAACAATTAAATCATTTAAACATATACTTTCTCCCTATTGTTAAGTCTCAAACATTGGCACAAATGGATGAGGTCTGTATTTAATAAATCAGAGCTGACCAGGCTCTCAAGTTCTCCCAGAATCCCTTGGTCTCTACCTGTTACAATTTACCATTATAGGATGAAGGTTTTTTTCATGAATTTTTGTCTTATTCCCAATATTGAATCCCTTATCTTGTTAGAAAGGACAATTGTGCCTCTGGAAGCTAACATAATTTCAAAACCAATTATATGGTCAATTTTCGAGAAGGTACCATGAGGTGCTGAGAAGAAGGTATATTCTTTTGATTTCGGATGAAATGTTCTATAGATAACTATTAAATCCAAGTGGTCCAAAACTGCTGTTAGTTTCACTGTGTCTGTTTAATTTGTTTCCCTGATTTGTCTATTGCTGAGAGCAGCATGTTACAGTCACCCACAATAATTGTGTGAGGTACAATGTGTGTTTTTAGCTTTAGAAAAGGTTCTTGTACAAATGTGGGTGTCCTTGCATTTGGAGCATAGATGTTCAGAATTAGTTTCCCTCCTTGTGTTGGCGTTTTCCATCTATTACCCTTTGTAGGTCTGTATTTGTGGGAAGATATTGTGTAGATTTGGTTTTATCTTGGAATATTGTGGTTTCTCCATCTTTGGACAATGAGAGTTTTGCTGGGTATAGTAGACTGGGCTGGCGTTTGTGTTCTCTTAGGGTCTGCATGAGTTCTGCCCAGGATCTTCTAGCTTTCATGGTCTCTGGTGAGAAGTCTGGTGTAATTCTGATAGGCCTGCCTTTATAAGTTACTTGACCTTTTATCTTCCCTTACTGCTTTTAATATTCTTTCTTTCCTTAGTGTGTTAGGTGTTTTGATTATTATGTGCTTGGAAGAATTTCTGTTCTGGTCCAGTCTGTTTGGAGTTCTGAAGTCTTCTTGTATGTTCATGGGCATCCATTTCTTTAGGTCAGGGGAGTTTTCTTCAATAATTTTGTTGAGATTTTTACTGGCCCTTCAAGTTGCAAATCTTTACTCTCTTCTATACCTAAAATCCTTAGGTTTGGTCTTCTCCTTGTGTCCTGGATTTCTTGGGTGTTTGGGGTTACAAGGTTTTTGCATTTTGCATTTTCTTTGAGTGTTGGGTCATTGTTTTCTATGTTATCTTCAGTACCTGAGATTTTTTTCTTCTATCTCTTGTATTCTGTTGTTAATATATCTCTGATTCCTGATTTCCTTCCAAGGTTTTCTATCTCCATAGTTGTCTCCCATTGTGATTTCTTTATTGTTTCTACTTCCATTTTTAGATCCTGGATGGTTTTGTTTAGTTCCTTCACTTGTTTGTTTGTGTTCTCCTGTATTTCTTTAAGGAATTATTGTGTTTCCTCTTTAAGGACTTCTATCTGTTGACCCATGTTCTCTTGTATTTCTTTAAGGGAGTTATTTATGTCCTTCTTGAAGTCCTCTATCAGCATCATGAGATTGATTTTAAATCCACATCTTCCTTTTCTAGTGTGTTGTGGTATCCAAGCTTGCTGTTGTGGGAGAACTTGGTTCAGATGGTGCCATGTTGCCTTGGTTGCTGTTGTTAATGTTCTTGTGTTTTCCTTTTGCCATCTGGTTATCTCTGGTGTTAGCTGGTTGTGCAGTCTTTGATTGTGCCTTATCTGTCCTGCAAGCCTCAGTACCTGTTCTCCTGGGAGACCCATTCTCTCTGTGTTCATAGGTATGTAGGTACTCCTATGAGCCCAGCTCTTTTGTGGTTGTATTTAGGTACTTAGCTCTGTGGTCCAGGATCAGTTCTCAGTGCTCTGCAGTCAAGAATTGGAATACTCCTTTCCAAGGCTGCTCCTAGTCTCTTGTGTCCTCAGGGTTTCTGGCAGGTTCCTCCGAGCAGCAGAGGAGGTCCTACCTGTGCTGACTGGCTTCTCTGCACTCCTGTGTGGTCAGCTTCCTCCCTGTGCCAATATATATATATATATATATATATATATATATATATATATATATATATATTAGGAAGGAAGAATTAAAATTTAAAAACTAAAAATTAGCTGGGCGGTGGTGGTGCATGCCTGTAATCCCAGCACTCAGGAGGCAGAGGCATGCGGATTTCTGAGTTTGAGGCTAGCCTGGTCTACAGAGTGAGTTCCAGGACAGCCAGGGCTACACAGAGTAACGCTGTCTCAAAAACACCAAAAAAGAGAGAGAGAGAGAGAGAGAGAGAGAGAGAGAGAGAGAGAGAGAGAGAAAGAAAAAACCAACAAAAAACCTAGTTTATTTTCAACCCTTAATAAAAAAAATATGATACAATTCTTAAAAAAAAAAAAAACCAACGACTTAAATAGATCCTCTTTGATGACCAGTACAGCACTGAATGTAATGTCTAGTACAAGTCTGTAATCACTTCATTCATTTACAAGTATATTCCACATCACCTAAGTTGTCCTCAACAAATGATCATTGATCTTATTTTAGGATTCAAGCCACCATAAATATAAGTGCAATGGCATGGTGGCTCACAATCATCTGTAATGAGATCTCATGACTTCTTCTGGCATGTCTGAAGACAGCTATAGTGTACTTACATATAATAAGTAAATTGTTGGGCAAGAGCAAGCAAGGCCAGAGCAAGCAGGGCCATAGCAAGTGGACTAGTGTTAGTGGGACCAGAACGAGCAGTACAGGAGTGAGCAGAGGGCCTGAATTCAATTCCCAACAACCACATGATGGCTCACAACCATCTACACAGCTACAGTGTACTCATATACATAAAATGAATAAATCATTTTTCTTTTTAAAGAAATGATCAAGAAAATGTCACCTATCAGGGATCTGAACACTGTTGTTAGAGAAACAGTTTGATCTGTTATTCTTTTTTGTTTTGTTTTGATGTTTTTTTGTGTTTTTCGAAACAGGGTTTCTCTGTGTAGCCCTGGCTGTCCTGGAACTCACTTTATGAACCAGGCTGGCCTCGAACTCAGAAATCTGCCTGCCTCTGTCTCCCCAGTGCTGGGATTAAAGGTGTGCACCACCATCACCCGGGTGATGTGTTATTCTTACCTTAGAATAAGGAGGCTATTGCCTCTGAGCAAGCTGGCTCCAAAGATCATAGCTATTTCCATGCAGGACTAGAAATATTTCAATTTAAGAGACTGACTGTTGTCTGTCTCAGGACATTGACATCACTGTACACAAATCAATTTCTTTTAAGGTTTTCCTTTATTTTATATAGGGATGTTTTCCTGAATGTTTCTGTGTCAATTACCAGAGGAATCAAGAAGAAGACCAGAGGAGTGTGGGAATGCAGCTACAACAAATGTTTAGGTAACAGGTGGTTTATGGGGATGGAACCTGTGTCCTCTATAACAAGGGTCATTGTTCTTCAAAGTATATTTCTAATCACTTTTAAAATAATACTGACTATTACACATTTTGATCAAAATATATTACATCAGTTTCCCCTTATTATTCTCTAAATCCCTTCTAAAATTTTCCCAGCTAACTTGTTCATTGTTAAGTATGTGCAATTAAGTATGCACATATATGAAAATAAAGTTTTCATTGGACATTCCATTGTGTGTATGTGTGTATAATGACTTTGGGGCTGGACACATTGCACTAAATACTCAAGTTAGGTAGGTGATCTACTCTGAGGCTAATTCTTACAACTGGTGGAAAGTTTCACTCTGTAAAGAGCAACAGGATATTGGGAGCATAGCTCCTTGCAACCACAGTTCCCTAGTGAATCCAGGACTATTAAACACACATGGAATTATTTTTATTGAAGGAGATAAATTACCTTCATTCCATCAAAAAGGTTCAGAGTATATTTTGATAATGACCTGGTGACCTCTTCGCTATTTCAGGACAGACCTTACCTACCTTTTACTCTACCTACCTTATCCAAATTCTGCAGAACAGTTTTGCCAGACTCTTTCTTCCCTAGACTTTTAACCATCCTTAGGGTTAATATCACATGTATTTCATGAACTCTCCACTATTGGTCAGAGACCAGATTAAATTCTAGGCTTTTAATATATTAAACCCATTATTCTGGTCACATGTACTTTGTCAAAGTTTATATGTAGTCAAAGCTTAACCTATATTGTGCACCTAGAATTGGGCTGATTGGACTGATTATTTTCTGGGAATCTTTGCACAAATTGTACTATATTTTAAATATGTGGATAATGATTTGGCTGGAATTAGACTCCCCTTATCTGTACTAGGTTGATAAAGTCAATGTGTACCAGGTTTTCATTCTCATCTCTTAGCATGGTTTGCTTCCCTATCTGATATCTAACAGGTCCCCCTGTATAGAAATTGTATCCCCAAGTGAATTCCAATACCTTTGATAGAACACATTATTAGCTTTAGAAAAAAAAACTGGAGTGGAAAATACCTCAGAAGCTAAAAAAGACAGAGTTTCTTCAAGAGCATCCAGGATGTAATGTATTTATTGCCATTACATAAAGCAGGTTACTACTATCTGTAACTCAAGTTCCAAGGGTTTTAATGTAATCTCTAGGCCTCCCTACCCTACAGGCATGAACAGGGAACAAACACATACATATAGACAAAATATTCCTAGAAATAAAGTAACAATAAAAACTCTTGTGCTGCAAAGTTGGCTCAGAGGTTAAGAGGAAGAACATGAACTAGCACCATAATGGTGATATGTGGCTGGGTATATTAGTGCATTTCTACAGTCCCAGAAATCACAACACATAGGAAGATCACTGTGCATTTGATAAAAGCTTCATGAATAGAAGGAACATAAACAGATATTGTAAAGAAAATTAACTGAAAGCCTATATCCAACATCAATTTAAATGGAAATAAGTTGAAAAGAATTCCTTAAATGAGGAACAAGACAAGTCTGAATGATCTGTATATAAGTATTTAATACATGAATTGAAGTTCTACTTAGAACTACAAGATAATTGAAGAGGATCAGGTGGATATAAGTTGGAGAGGATAAAGTCACAATGTCTTAAGTGGTAGAATATATGACTGTATGCACTAGTGACCCTAACAATTCTACTACCCACTTACTATAGCTTATAAACCATTCAAGGAATGTGGCTGGATGCAGGATTAACTAAAAAATAATTCAGTAGCCTTCTTCCACTATGGTTCCTCTATAAAAAACATGACAAATGAACTAAAAAAAAATCAGAGAAACAATAAAGCTTAAAATAATATGAAATTTATTAGAGTAACCTTAAAATAGCAAGTGAAATGCTTGTATGATACAATGTTCAATTATTTGAGAAACTGAAGTAGATATAGGAAGATGGAACAATCTCTTGTTCTCGTGGTGGTACAGTAGGTTTAATACAGTAAAAATGCCCACATTCCCCAAAAGCAATCTAACGATTCAATGAAATCCCCACCAAAATTCCACAAGAAGAGTTCACATGCCTTGTAAAGGTATTTTCCAGCTCCCAGGACAAAATTGGGGGTTTGATAAAGCAATCTGGAACAAAATAATAACTGCATGGTATTGACATATAAATACACAGCTTTATCAATGGAATAGAATTGAAGACCAGAGATAATTCCAACCACATATTGTTATCTGGTGTTTCCTAACGAATATACCTGGACACTCAGAGAAAAAGAGCATCTTCAACAAGTGGTGCCATGGACCAGCCTAGGGTCGGTTCATGGGTTCTGAGAAAAGGAGTGTCTGGGAGCAACAAAAGTTGACCATCAGTGTTCTGCTTGATAAAGCTGTTCCTGTTTGCTTCTGTCTATGTTCTAATTTCTTCCTCAAGATCTCTGTTGAGATTATCCTTGTTTATATTCTAAGAGATTTCTCTATGTTCTCATTGCTTGTGTGTGTGTGTGTGTGTGTGTGTGTGTGTGTGTGAGAGAGAGAGAGAGAGAGAGAGAGAGAGAGAGAGAGAGTTCTTAAAGCATCTCTTTTTATCCTAAAAATTTTTCTGGAGACTTCATCTACTGCAGAACACAGGTCCAGTTTTTTTTTATTATACATAAGTATACTATAGCTGTGGTCAGACACCCCAGAAGAGGGCATCAGGTCTCATAACAGATGGTTGTGAGTCAACATGGGATTTTGAACTGAAGATCTCTGGAAGAACAGTCAGTGCTTGTAAGGGCTGAGGCATCTCTCCAGCCCACAGGTCCAGTTTTTAATGTTACATATCAATCCAATCATTTACTCCATGTTTCCTTTTGAGTATCACATAAAATGACATGACACCAGCTCTTCAATTCTTAGGAGACAAGCATATATATTTTTAAATTTCAAAAGAAATCAGAGACTTGTCATAGATGATACTCTAATAGTGTGGGAACCTTCCCCCAAATTGCCATTTCTTCCACACCTGTTCTTCTACTTGCTGTGTCTCAGACTGACCTTGAACTGAAGAATCTGCCTGCCTTTTTATCTCTCTAACTTGAGTCTTTCTGGCAAGGTGGCTCACAGCGTAAGCTGCCTTTTTCCTTTAGTTTTGTGAAGAAGTCCTTCCTTTAATTCTTAATGTATCCTATTTTTTCATAGTTGAAAAATTATATCTTTCCTTTTCTTAAAATTCATCATTCCATTCATTTGCTCCAGTCCAACCCATTCAGATATGGCGTCTCGGGATGAGGGTCCTTGAAGTCTGAGTGGGCAAGGAGTCAGTAGTGACAAACACAAAGAAAGACAGAATTAGTTTAAATCTGAGTGGTTTTTTGCAGCTCTCAAGCAAGTGTTTTTATACATTAAAAAAACAAATATTACAACTCTTAGAAGGTGTGTTCAGTGAAGCAATAACATATACCATCATTATCATTTGGCAGAGTAAAACACAAAAATCAAGCAAACATTACTCTGAAAAGATGCATTCAGTGAATCACAAAGAGAAAGGGTGACATCATTATTAATAGAAATCATCCAACTGTTACAACTCTGAAAGGATGTATTCAATTGGGTAGTCATCCAAGACTAGTGACATATTTCCATGATCAGGTTAATAAATTTTGATGGTCAATTATTGCTTTACATATAATACCTCTTTTTTTTTAAATAAATGATCAATCCATAAGTTTAACCTATTTTCATTCTTTTTATTTGAGGGTTTCTTTACCATATACCAAAGCTCACGTCTGATGACACATGTGAAGCCATATGAAATTTTATTGTTGGGGCAGTCTTTATCTATCATAATACTATTATATAATTTTGTAAATGACAAAGTAAAGTGTTGGTTTCCCTGGAGATAAGGTCATGTTAGTGACCCCATCTCAAGGAATGGTTTCTTATCCATTATTCTCGCTTAAGATCTTGCCCTAGGCTAGCAGGAACATGTCATGAATAGGAAAAGGAATAAAAGAAAACAAAACAGATAAATTGCCATAAGAACATGGTTCAATATGTTGTTCTATGCACGAGTTCCATAACCGGTTTCAGGAGGCCTCCTTCTTTTGAAGTTTTCACCTCAGTCTGTGGAACTTGTCACAGAGATTCTACTAGGGTTGGTGTATTGGTTTACATCTTAAATGATATCCCTCTTCCTGGTTATCCCTCCACAAACCTCCCCCATTCCACATCCACACTCTCCCCCTCTCCCCTTTGTCTCCATGAGGGTGCTCCCCCACACGACAACCCTCTCCTGCCCCACTGCTCCAGCATCTCTCTATGCTTGGGCATCAAACCTCCACAGGACCAAGGACCACCTTTCTCATTGTTGCCAGGCAAGGCTATCCTCTGCTATACATGTATTTGGAGTCATGGATCCCTCCCTGTACTCTCCTGGGTTGGTGGTCTAGTCTCTGGGAGCACTGGGTAATGCAGCCAGTTGATATTGTTCTTCCTATTGCTTTGCAATCCCCCTCCCCACCTACAGTCTGTCTACCAGCTCACTCACAGTGTCACTGAGATTAGTCTGATGGTTGGCATCCACATCTGCATTGATCAGTTACTGGTGGGACCTCCCTAGGAGCAGCCACACCAGGATCCTGTTAGCAAGCTCCTTTTGACCACAGCAACAGTGTAGGGTTTGGTATCTGGAAACAGGATGAATCCCCAGGTGGGGGACTCCCCAGGTGTCCCTTCATTCTCTGGTCCATTTTATGTTCCCTTTCTTTCTTTGGACAGGAACATTTCAGGGTTAAAAACTTTGAGATGGTGGTGGTGGTGCACACCTTTGATCCCAGCACTTGGGAGGCAAAGGCAGGCAGATTTCTGAGTTCGAGGCCAGCCTGGTCTACAGAGTGAGTTCTAGGACAGCTAGGACTACACTGAGAAACCCTGTCTCAAAAAACCAAACCAAACCAAACCAAACCAAACCAAACCAAAACAAAACCCAAAAGAACTTTGAGATGGGTGGATGCCACATTCTTAGACCAGGGTTCATGCCTATCTGCTGGTGGTAGTCTGAACAGGTTCTATCTCCCCCTTCTCTGAGCATTTTGGTTAAAGTCATTTCTGTTGGGTCCTGGGAGCCTCACTTTTCCCTGGTGTCTGGTACTCTCCAGTGGTTATTCCCCAGTTGCTTATCCCTATGCTATATATTTTTATTCAGTTTCCTGACCATTTTACCTCTCTCCCATCCCCTTCAGTACCTGATACTGTCCCCTTATTTCCTCCCCCTCCTTCTTCTCTCCTAGGTGCCCCTCTCCATTTAACAGCCTTGATGTTCTTGCTGTCCCTCAATGGAGATGAAGCATCCACCCCCTGGTCTTCTTTACTTCTTTACTGCCTTCCCCTCCTCGCTCTCTTCTTCCTCTCTCTTGCTCTTTCATCACTCTTACTTCTCTGCCCCTCTTGGGCTACCCTACCCCGTCTCTCCATGTGGTCATGGCTGGCCTCCACTCCTCTCTACTCTCTCTCTCTCTCTCTCTCTCTCTCTCTCTCTCTCTCTCTCTGCCTCCACTATACCATTGACTCTCATCCTCTTCCCTAAATAAACTCTATTCTATACCATGTTGGTGTGTGCGTGGTCCTTCAGGGGAAAGGTCCTTCAGGGAAAAGTGGGCATGGGCCCACTTAGGTATCCCCTTTCCCCCACGCCACCATGCCACACTCCCTAATACCATTTCTCTCTTTTATATCCCATCATATGGTGCTGAAACCCGGGAACAACAACAGCATTAAGCAACAACACTAAACCATCAATTAGTACATGTGAAAGCTTTACTCCATTCATTATACTAATGAATCATTTATCTACATGAATTAAGTTAACAATCTTTTCTAATTGTAAAGAAGAATCAGAAAAAATGAATGTTCTATAACTTTGTTTATATTCATGGTTGTTTGCTTCACTGTGGGTATTATTTACTTCTTTAAGGTTACCTGTTATTGTAGTTCCCTCTGATGTCTAGCTCCTCAATTTAAACCAAATATTAGTTAGCCACTAAAAAAAGTTTGTTACCAACTTGGATTAGCACATTTTACAGGCTGGAGAGAGTAGGTGCAGGATTTTGTAGCTTGTATTTTGTCCAGGTTCAGTTTCTGTAGCTTGTAGAGTACCTTCTCTCCACAGAGATACTATAACATAGGGGTGAAGGGTCTAAGCCTGCATCTGCTTGATTTTCACATTTAGTGACTTGTATGGAAATTGTCCACAATAATACAGCAATATGATTAGTTTGCAGAGAGCAAAATGTTTTTCTTGTATTCAGCATGGATTGTTTAAGAGAACTCTTTGGCCAACAGCTCAATAGAATCTAACCAGTTCCCAACACAAAAGTCTTGCTTGCTCTAAAGGATGGCCACTTCAGACTCTGTCCTCCATCTGTAGGAGTGGTCAGTAGGATCACCTACATAGCTCCCTGAAAGTTTCCAGTGCACTATGTTCCACAACTAACCTCTCAATGCTCTTTAATTCCAGCTCCTTCTCCCTGTATTATAGTCTCTCCCTACATCCCCCTCCAAATGATCTTTACCACTTCTTTTCCCATTAACTTCAGTCTACCCTGAGGTTCTATTCTATTCCCCCTTTACAAAATTATGCATGTGTTCTCACTAAATCTTTTCTCATAACATAACTTTTCTGGGTCTGTGGAGGGTAGCTATGTTAAAGTTTTCCAAAGAACTAAATATCAAATCATCAGGGAATATATACAATTGCTGTCACTCTAGGTCTGGGTTACTCATTTAGGGTGATTTTTTCCTAGTTGCATTCATTAGCCTGTTGTCTTTCCTTCATTTCATATTGTCATATTTTTAGCAGTTGCGTTATATTCCATTTTGTAAAAGTATCACATTTTCTTCATCCTTTAGCTATGGGAAATCTAAGTTATTTTTAGGTTCTGGCTACTATAAATAAAGCTGCTATGAACATATTTGAGCATGTGTCCTTGTGGTTTGGTGAATGGAGTACCTTTTGCCTATATGCCCAAGACAGGTATAGCTGTATCTCCAGGTAAATGGGTTCCCAGTTTCCTGAGGAATCATGATATTGATTTCTTTCCCTATTGACTGTATTAGTTTGGACTCCTATATTCAGTAGATGGGTGGCACACTTCCTCTATTTTCTCTAATATGAGCAATAATTATATCATTGATTTTTAACCATTCTGGCATGTATGACATAGAATAACAAAATATTTTTCATTTGCATATCCATTATGGTTTATAATGATGAACATTTTAAATGTCTTTCAGCCTTTGGGATTGTCTGTTGCAAATTCTTGTCTCCTCCTCCTCTCTCTCTTGCCTCTTACTCTTTTGTCTCTCTCTCTTGCCTCTTTCCCTCTGGGGCTCTTCCCTTCCCACCTCTCTCCATGTGGTCATGGCTGGCCTCTACTTCTCTACTCTCTCCTTCTCTGCCCTTCTCTGTTTTTACTATTCTCTTAACTCCCCTCCCCATGCCCTAAATAAACTCTATTCTATACTATACCATCATGTGTATGGTCCCTCAGGGGGAAGAGATGCCTTGGCATGGGCCCACTGAAGCACCCCCTACTCCCATACCTCCCTCACACCCCTTTCTATTTTTATGATCATAGCACATTAGTTGTTGTTGAGGATCACTCAATGTGGATTCTCTCTAGAGGGAGAGATGCTATAGCTCTGGTCATAGGTAGCTGTGTTATTTATAATATCACTGTCCAGTATGCATAACAGGTATTACTTTTGGTATGCATTGGGAAGACAGATTTAAAGCTTGACTGTTTTCTAGAAGTTCCTAAGATTTCATTCCATGTTCTGCTTTGTGTGATAAATTCTACTAAGAGTTTATAAACTGTTAGAATAAAGGTCGTGGGGATCATCCTTGGGGACTTCTGTGGATTAAATATACTTGGCTTAGGCTAGGTAATGGAGCAGCTCCTGATAACTCCTGATGGACTGCCCTTGAGAGGTGGTTTTTCCTGGAATTGACTTGTTTTGGATGTTTTTAATTCTGGGAAACATAAGCTTAGGCTTATGTTTGCAGCCTGTTATGGAGTCATTCTGGCTCTAGCTAACTCAGTCCTTTCAACAGGGGACATGAATTTTGCAGTGAAATTAGGTATAGTTTGGAAATGAGCAATGCTTCAGGACTATTGACTTTCCAACATGTAAAATTAGATGACTATTTTGGATGCACACATCATATTGTTCTTCAGATACAAATGTATCATAGAAGAAATTTCTGAGGCACAGTCAATGGGGAGACCATAGTCCACTGACTGTTTTTAGTTTGAAAGGGCATGGGCCACTTTTTTTTGTTTGTGCATGAATGGCATGAGCATTTTCAGGCTTTCTCTTACCATGGAACCCTCTGGTGTAGAATATTTTCATGAGCTTAAGTTGTTTTCATGGGCAAAGTTTCTGGACTCAAACTTGGTCAAAACACCCCAATTGGGATGTTGATCCCTGAGATCATTTTGTCTGTTTTCTTGGCAGAAATCATGGTGCCTGGGGATAGAGAAGACAATCTAAAACATATTTTCCAACTTGTTTTTCAGCAGAACACAGGGCATCAGATGCATAGCCTAAGGGAAGAGTTTCAGAATTATCAATGACAGTGAAGGTGTCAGTAAGAGCATGAGGTAAATAGTGAGACAATTACACTCATTAAAAAAGTTAGAAGCACACGATTTTATAAATACTTGAGCTGAATATAGACCTGATGAACACCATTAGATGTGTATCCACTAGTCTTATGACAGGACATATATATATATATATATATATATATATATATATCTTCATAAGATGTTCTGGATTTTTATTTTTGGGCTCTTATATATTCCTAATACGGTGTGTGCCATTACTACCAATAACTGCTATACAGCAATCAAGGAAGTTTTCCATGTTAAAGGAGATGTGAATATTGGTACATTTTTCTCTCTTCATATTTACTACACAGGCAACAAGGTTCCTGATACAAACAACCCATACTATTTCAAGGATATTTACTTACAGTAAGTACAATTATTCTTTTTTTTAATGCATTTTGCATTTTCTTTGACTGTTGAGTCAATGTTTTCTATGGTATCTTCAGCACCTGAGATTCTTCTGTCTCTTGCATTCTATTGTTGATGCTTGCATCTATGACTCCTGACTTCTTTCCAAGATTATCTATCTCCAGAGTTATCTCACTTTGTGATTTCTTTATTGTTTCTACTTCCACTTTTAGATCCTGGATGGTTTTGTTCAATTCCTTCATTTGATTGTTTGTGTTTTCCTGTAATTCTTTAAGGGATTTTTGTGTTTCCTCTTTAAGGGATTTTACCTGTTGACTGATGATCTCCTGTATTTCTTTAAGGGAGTTAAGTCTTTCTTGAAACCCTCTATGAGCTTCATGAGATACAATTTTAAATCCAACTCTTGCTTTTCTGGTGTGTTGGGGTATCTGGGATTTGTTGTGGTGGGAGAACTGGGTTCTGATGTTGCCATGTGGCTTTGGTTTCTGTTGATAGGGTTCTTGGGCTTGCCTTTTGCCATCTGGTTAACTCTGGTGCTAGTTGGTATTATTGTCTTTGGCTGGAGTTTGTTTCTCCTGTGGGCCAGTAAGCCTGTGTGTCCTTACTCCTCAGAGCTCAAAAGTGAAAGCACTGTTGGGAGATCACTCTCTCCTGCTGGGCTATGCACAGACAGATGGCTGTGGAGTTTCCTGGCTTCCTGGTGCAAATGGTGGCAGGAAGACTTCTGTCCCAGCTGTTCCATTGATCTTGTGCCATGTGTGCCTCTAGCTGGTCCCCTCCAGAGAGAAAGTGGAGATCTCACTTCTGTGCTCAGAAGTGAAAGCGCTGCTGGGAGATCTCTTTCTCTCTCCTGGCAGGCTATGCACAGAAGGCTGTGGAGTCTCCCGGGTCTTTTTTTTTTTTTTTTAAAGATTTATTTATTATATGTGAGTACACTAGAGCTTAACACTCCAGACAACAGATCTCATTATGGATGGCTGTAAACCACCATGTGGTTACTGGATTTGAACTCAGGACCTTCAGAAGAGCAGTCAGTGCTCTTAACCACTGAGCCATCTCACCAGCCCACAAATATTCACTTTTGACTTCAGATTATTTTTTTACTTAAAGGATGTATGAATTAGAACGTCTTGACTCTATCTCCTCTTCTCCCTGCCTCAGAGAGAGTGCTCCCCCATTATATGCCCGACCTCCAGCTGCATCACTCTTCCTTGGGGCATCAACTTTCCAGAGATTTAAGCACACCCTCTCCCATTGAAGCCAAACAAGGCAGTCCTCTGTTACAAGTGTGCCCTGGGCAAGTATGCTCCTTGGTTTTTGGCTTAGTCTCTGGGAGCTCTGAGGGTTCCAGGCTAGTTGACACTGTCGTTCTTCCTACAGAGTCGCAATTCCCTTTAGCTCCTTTCGTCCTTCCCCTAACTCTTCCATATGGGTCCCCAACCTCAATCCAATGGCTGACTGTAAGTATCTGCATTTGTCTCAGTCAGTTTCTTATAGAACTTCTCAGAGGACAACCATGCCAGGCACCTGCCTGCAAGCACAATATGGCATCAGTAATAGTTTCTGGGTTTGGTATGAAGGTATGAGATGGATCCCATGTTGGGCCAGTCACTGGGTGGCCTTTCTTTCCGTCTCTGCTAGATGTTTTTGTCCCTGCATTTCCTTTAGACAGGAACAAGAAAAATTCTGAATTAAATTTTTTGAAGATGGGTGAGTGACCCCCTGCCTCAACATGGGCCATGTCTATATAATGGAGTGGTCTCTTCAGGTTCCATTTCCCTACTGGAGGGCATTTCAGCTAATATTATCTCAACTGAGTCCTAGTAGCTTCTCACATCCTAGGTATCTGGGACTTTCTAGAGGTTCCACCATCCCTTTACTCCCCACTGCTCCATATTTCTATTTATTCTCCTGGACTTCTATCTTTCCTCTGCCCCATACCTGATCCTGCCCCTCCCCTGTGCCCCCAGGTTGCTCTCTCCCTCTGCCTTCCCATGATTATTTTGTTCTGCCTTCTAACTGGAATTGAGGTATCAACACCTGGGCTTTCTTTCTTATTAAGCTTCCTATGGTCTGTGAGTTGTATCATGGGTATTCTGAACTATTTGACTAATATTGACTTATCAGTGAGTACATTCCATGGATGTCCTTTTATATCTGGCTGGTGTACCTCACTAAGGATCATATTTTCTAGTTCCACCCATTTGGCTGCAAAATTCATAATGTCCTCATTTTTGAAAGCTGAATAGTATTTCATTGTGTAATACTACATTACAAACATGACTGCTTTGAACATAGTGGGGCATTTGTCATTTCAGTAGGGTGGACTCTCTTTTGGTTATATTCACAGGGTATAGCAGGATCGTCACATAAAAGTATTTCCAATTTTCTGAAGAACTGCCAGGCCGTTTCCAGAATGGTTGTACCAGTTCGTACCAGCAATGGAGGAGTGTTCCTCTTTCTCCACATTCTTGTCAGTGTACTGTTGCTTCAGGTTTTGATCTTATCCATTCTGATTGGTATAAGGTGGAATCTCATGGTCTTTTTGTCTTGCATTTCCCCAATGACTAAGGATGCTGAACATTTCTTTAAGTACTTCTCAGCCACTTGAGATTCCTTTGTTGAGAATTTTTATTTAGCTCTTTACCAATTTTTAATTGGGTTATTGGTTTTTTGGAGTATAACTTCTTGGGTTCTTTATGTATTTTGGAGTTAGTGAAGATCTTCTCCCAATTTGTAAGTTGCCATTTTGTCCTACTGACAGTATCCTGAGGTAGTCATTCTAATATCCAATAAAATAGACTTTCAACCAAAATTATCAAAATATATGGGGAAGAACCCTTCATATTCATCAAAGGAACAATCTACCAAGATGATATCTCAATTCTGAACCTAAATACCCCAAATGCACGGGCACCCACATTCATAAAAGAAACTTTACTGAATCTTACAACACATATTGGACCTTACACAATAAGAGCTGCAGACTTCAGCACCCCACTCTTACCAATGGACAGGTTATTGAAACAGAAACTAAACAGAGACAAAATGAAACTAAAAAAAGTTATGAACCAAATGGATTTAACAGATATATACAGAATATTTCACATTAAACAAAAGAAGATACCTTCTTCTTAGTACCTCACGGTACCTTCTCCAAAACTGAAAAAAAAAGGCCTCAATGAACACAAGAAGATTGAAATAATTAAATGATTCCTATAATATCACCACAAACTAAGGCTAAACTTCAGTAACAACAGAAAGTCCATATACTCTTGGAAACTGAACAACACTCTACTCAATGATAACTTGGTCAGGGAAGAAAATAAATAAATAAAGACTTTTTAGGATTGAATGAAAATAAAGACACAGCATATACAAACATGGGACACAATGAAAGCAGTGCTAACAGAAAAATTAACAGCACTAAGTGTCTTTATAAAGAAATTGCAGAGATCCTACAACTTAACAGTATACTATAAAGCTGTAGAACAAAAAGAAGAAAGCACATACAAGTGTAGACTGTAGGAAATAATCAAACTGCAGGAAATAAATCAACCAATTAGAATAAAAGATAATGATACAAAGAATCAACAAAACCAAAAGTTGGTTCTTTGAGAAAAATCAACAAGATAGATAATCCTTAGCTCAACTAACTAAAGGGCAGAGAGACAGTACCTCAGTCAACAAAACCAGGAATGAAAAGGGAGACAATTGTTGAATTTAAAAATCATCAAAAAGCTTATACTCCACAAAACTGTTTAGGGGTGTGTGTGTGTGTGTGTGTGTGTGTGTGTGTGTGTGTGCATGTTGGTATTTCATTTTTCTCTTTCACTGTGATATTATTTTTATTGTTTTGTTTTAGACACAAGTCCTCTCTGACTTTTTATAGCCCTGACAGTCCTGGTCCTTACTATGTACATCAATCTGACATAGAACTCAAAGGTATCTATTTCCTTCTACCTCCTGTGTGCTTGGATCAAAGGCATGTTCTCCCATTTCCAACTAAATGTTTTACAATCTCTCTCTCTCTCTCTCTCTCTCTATATATATATATATATATATATATATATATATATACATATATATATATATATATACATGTATCTATATATATGTATAACATATATAAAATGAAAGAAAAGAGAATTATATATGTTATATGATATATTATATATTAATATTATATATTATATAATAATGATATATATTACATATAATTCTCTCTCTTCTTTCATTCTTTGTGCTTCCTTTCTTTTCTTGAGACAGGATTTTCTTGTGTAGCCCCAGCTATCATGAAACTCTCAATTACATTAGGCTACGTTAGTCCTCTGAGTGCTGGGATTAAGGCATGCCTCATAAAATATGTCTTCCCTGTTTATCTTGTAACAATGGCTTGCTGCTTTTAAATTTTTGCTTGTTTGTATTCTAAAGACAGAGAAAGGAGTGTGGCATGAATTTTGATGGATGCAGATATAAGAGTAAAAATTTAAAAATGATTAAAAGTGTTTGGGTTATAAAAGAGATATTAAAGCCGGGCAGTGGTGACACACACCTGTAATCCCAGCACTTGAGAGGCAGAGGCAGGTGGATTTCTGAGTTCGAGGCCAGCCTGGTCAACAGAGTGAGTTCCAGGGCAGCCAGGGCTACACAGAGAACCCCTGTCTCAAAAAAACAAAGAGAGAGGGTGGAGAGAGAGAGAGAGAGAGAGAGAGAGAGAGAGAGAGAGAGAGAGAGAGAGAGGTTAAACATGTTCATACACACCTTATGGAAAGTTGAATCCAAACTCATTGTAAGAATACAATGAGTAAGAATCAAATGAAACTGTGTTCAAATTTTTTCTTTTTTTCTATATTATTTGTTTACATTCCAAAGGCTTTCCCCTTTTCCAGTTCCCCCCTCACCATATGTCCCATAGGTCCTCTTCCCTCCACCCATCCCCTAATCAACCCCCCCTGCCCCATTTCTCTGTTCTGATACTCTCCTACAAAACTGGATCCAGTCTTTTCAGGACCAGGGTCCTTTCCTTCCTTCTTCTTGGGAATCTTTTGATTTGCTAATTGTGCCTTGAGTATTCAGAGCTTCTGGGCTCATTAATATCCACTTATCAGTGATTACATTTCATATGTATTCTTTTGTGATTGGGTTCACTCACTTAGGATGATATTTTCCAGATCCAACCATTTGCCTACAAATCGCATGAATTCATTATTTTTAAATACTGAGTAGTATTCCATTGTATAAATATACCCCATTTTCTGTATCCATTCCTCCTTTGAGGGACATCTGGGCTCCTTCCAACTTCTGGCTATTATAAATAAGGCTGCTATGAACATAGTGGAGCATGTGTCTTTATTGTATGCAGGGGAATCCTCTGGGTATATGCCCAGGAGTGGTATGCCAGGGTCCTCTGGAAGTGTAATGCGCAATTTTCTGAGGAACAACCAGACTGATTTCCAGAGCAGTTGTACCATCTTGCAATCCCACCAACAGTGTAGGAGTGTTCCTTTTTCTCCACATCCTTGCCAGCACCTGTTGTCCCTTGAGTTTATTTTTTTTAGTTTTATTTTCTATATTCTTTGTTTACATTCCAAAGGCTTTCCCCTTTCCAAGTTTCCTCCCACCATATGTCCCATAAGTCCTCTCCCCCCAACTATTCCCCAATCACCCCCCCCCCATTTCGCTGCTCTGGATCTACAAAACTGGATCCAAACTTTTCAGGCCCAGGGTCCTTTCCTTTCTTCTTCTTGGGAATCATTTGACTTGCTAAATGTTCCTTGAGTATTTAGGGCTTCTGGGCTCATTAATATCCACTTATCAGTGATTGCATTTCATGGGTATTCTTTTGTGATTGGGTTAACTCGCTTAGGATGATATTTTCCAGATCTAACCATTTGCCTACAAATTGCATGAATTCATTATTTTTAATTGCTGAGTAGTATTCCATTGTATAAATATACGACATTTTCTGTATCCATTCCTCCTTTGAGGGATATCTGAGCTCCTTTCAACTTCTGGTTATTATAAACAAGGCTGCTATGAACATTGTGGAGCATGTGTCTTTATTGTATGCAGGGGAATCCTCTGGGTATATGCCCAGGAGTGGTATGCCAGGGTCCTCTGGAAGTGACATGCCCAATTTTCTGAGGAACCACCAAACTGATTTCCAGAGCGGTTTTACCATTTTGCAATCCCGCCAACAGTGGAAGAGTGTTCCTCTTTCTCCACATCATCGCCAGTGCCTGTTGTCTCTTGAGTTTTTAATCTTAGCCAATTCTGACTGGTGTGAGGTGGAATCTCAGAGTTGTTTTGATTTGCATTTCCCTGATGACTAATGATGTTGAAAATCTCTTAAGGTGCTTCTCAGCCATCCGAATTTCTTCTGGTGAAAATTCTTTGTTTAGCTCTGTACCCCATTTTTTGATAGGGTTATTTGGTTCTTTGGGGTCTAACTTCTTGAGTTCTTTGTATATATTGGATATGAGCCCTCTGTCAGATGTGGGGTTGGTGAAGATCTTTTCCCAATTTGTTGGTTGCCATTTTGTCCTTCTGACAGTGTCCTTTGCCTTACAGAAACTTTGTAATTTTATGAGGTCCTATTTGCCAACTCTTGATCTTAGAGCATAAGCTATTGGTGTTCTGTTCAGGAACTTTCCCCCTGTGCCCATGTCCTCCAGGGTCTTCCCCAGTTTCTTTTCTATTAGTTTCAGTGTGTCTGGTTTTATGTGGAGATCCTTGATCCACTTGAAGTTGATCTTAATACAAGGAGATAAGAGTGGGTCAATTCGCATTCTTCTGTATGTTGACCTCCAGTTGAACCAGCACCATTTGTTGAAAAGGCTATCTTTTTTCCACTGGATGGTTGTAGCTCCTTTATCAAAGATCACGTGACCATAATTCTGTGGGTTCATTTCTGGGTCTTCAATTTTATTCCATTGATCTACTTGCCTGTCGCTGTACCAATACCATGCAGGTTTAAGCACAATTGCTCTGTAGTACTGCTTGAGGTCAGGGATATTGATTCCCTCAGAAGTCCTTTTATTGTTGAGAATAGTTTTAGCTATCCTGGGTTTTTTGTTACTCCAGATGAATTTGAGTATTGCTCTTTCTAGATCTATGAAGAATTGATTTGGGATTTTGATGGGGATTGCATTGAATCTGTAGATTGCTTTTGGCAAGATGACCATTTTTACTATATTGATCCTGCCAATCCAAGAGCATGGAATATTTTTCCATCCCCTGAGGTCTTCTTCTATTTCTTTCTTCAAGGACTTGAAGTTCCTGTCATACAGATCTTTCACTTGTTTGGTTAAAATCACGCCAAGATACTTTATATTGTTTGTGGCTATTGTGAGGGGTGCCATTTCCCTAATTTCTTTCTCAGCCTGCTTGTCCTTTGAGAAGGCTCCTGATTTGCTTGTGTTGATTCCCTCAGAAGTCCTTTTATTGTTGAAGAAGTCCTTTTAGCATGAAAGGATGCTGAATTTTGTCAAATGCTTTTTTTGTGTACAAGAAGGCTCCTGATTTGCTTGTGTTGATTTTATAACCAGCCACTTTGCTGAAGTTGTTTATCAGCTGTAGGAGTTCTCTGGTGGAGTTTCTTTGGGTCACTTACTATCATATCATCTGCAAAAAGTGATATTTTGACTTCTTCCTTTCCAACTTATATCCCTTTGACTTCCTTATGTTGTCTAATTGCTCTTGCTAGAACTTCAAGTACTATATTGAAAAGATATGGAGAGAGAGGGCAGCCTTGTCTAGTCCCTGATTTTAGTGGGATTGCTTCAAGTTTCTCTCCATTCATTTTGATGTCGGCTACTGGTTTGCTCTATATTGCTTTTACTATATTTAGGTATGCGCCTTGAATTCCTGTTCTTTCTAGGACTTTTAGCATGAAAGGATGCTGAATTTTGTCAAATGCTTTTTCAGCACCTAATGAGATGATCATGTGGTTTTTTTTTTCCTTTCAGTTTGTTTATGTAGTGGATTACATTGATGGATTTTCGTATATTGAACCATCCCTGCATCACTGGAATGAAGCATACCTGATCAGGGTGAATGATCGTTTTGATGTGCTCTTGGCTTTGGTTGGCAAGAATTTTATTTAGTATTTTAGCATCAATATTCATAAGGGAAATTGGCCTGTAGTTCTCTTTCTTTGTAGAATCTTTGTGTGCTTTCGGTATCAGCGTTATTGTGGCTTTGTAGAACGAGTTGGGCAGTGTTCCTTCTGTTTCTATTTTGTGGAACAGTTTGAAGAGAATTGGTGTTAGGTCTTCTTTGACGGTCTCATAGAATTCTGCACTAAAACCATCTGGTCCCGTGATTTTTTTTGGTTGGGAGCCTTTTTATAACCCCTTCTATTTCTGTAGGGGTTATGGGACTGATTAGCTGATCTAATTGATCCTGATTTAATTTTTGTATTTCGTATAAGTCTAGGAAATTGTCCATTTCCTCCAGATTCTCCAGTTGTGTTGAGTATAGGCTTTTGTAGTAGGATCTGATGATTTTTTGCATTTCCTCAGTTTCTGTTGTTATGTCTCCCTTTTCATTTCTAATTTTGTTAATTTGTATACTGTCTCTGTGTCCTTTGGTTAGTCTGGCTAAGGGTTTATCTATCTTGTTGATTTTCTCAAAGAACCAACTCTTTGTTTTGTTGATTCTTTGTATGGTTCTCTTTGTTTCTACTTGATTGATTTCAGCCCTTAGTTTGATGATTTATCTATCTTTTTTTTTTAAGATTTCATGCTTTTAATGAACTAAATTTATACAGGAACATTTAATTTCTAAGAGCATAAAATACTGGTGTAATATAAATACATTCAAACAGCATACAATAATTAAGAAAGTGCCATTCATGATCTAACTAAATCAAAACAGGGTAAAGATTATTTTTTTTTTCTTCTCAAGATTTCTTTTTTTTTCTTTTTTTTAAATTGTATATATTCTATATTTACAATTCATTTCCCTTTTTCTGGTTCCCCACCCCCAAAGGTCCCACATGTCCTTTTCCCTCTCCCTGCTCCCGCATCCACTCCCTCCCACTTTACTGTTCTTGTACTCTCCCACAATGATGTTTTGGTCCATTCTAGCACCAGTGTCCACTCCTTTCTTCTTGTGAGACATCACTTGATATGTGATTTGTGTCTTTGGTGTTCCAAGCTTCTAGGCTAATATCCACTTATCAGTGACTGTATACCATGGGTATTCTTTTGAGACTGGGTCACCTCACTTAGTATGACATTCTCCAGCTCCATCCATTTCTCTAAGAATTTCATGAATTCATTGTTTCTAATGGCTGAATAGTACTCCATTGTGTATATATACCACATTTTTTGTATCCATTCCTCTGTTGAGGGACATCTGGGTTCTTTCCAGCTTCTGGCTATTATATATAAGGCTGCTATGAACATAGTGGAGCATGTATCCTTATTGCATGCTGGTGAATCTTCTGGGTATATTCCCAGGAGTGGTATGGCTGATTTATCTATCTTGTTGATGTTCTCAAAGAACCAGCTCTTGGTTTTGTTGATTCTTTGTATGGTTCTCTTTGTTTCTGCTTGATTGATTTCAGCCCTTAGTTTGATGATTTCCTGTCTTCTACTCCTCCTGGGTGAATTAGCTTCTTTTTGTTCCAGGGCCTTCAGGTGAGCCGTTAAGTTGCTAGTGTATGCTCTCTCCAGTTACTTTTTGGAGGCACTCGGTGCTATGAGTTTTCCTCTTAGCACTGCTTTCATTATATCCCATAGATTTGGGTAGGTTGTACCTTCATTTTCATTGAATTCTAAAAAGTCTTTGATTTCTTTCTTTATTTCTTCCTTGACTAAGGTGTCATTGAGTAGAGTATTGTTCAGTTTCCATGTGTATGTGGGCCTTCTGTTGTTCTTCTTGCTATTGAAGACCACTTTTACTCCGTAGTGATCAGATAGGAGGCATGGGATTAGTTCTGTCTTCTTGTATTTGTTGATGTCTGTCTTGTGACCAATTATATGATCATAATAATGCCCAAAATGTCAGGAAGTAATAATTACTATTCCTTAATATCTCTTAATATCAATGGACTCAATTCCCCAAACCCCTGCTCTGTGCGCAGCTCCTGCTCAAGGCCTGAGTCCGCAAAGGTCTTAAACTCGGGATATCTCGGGTACCTGGTTCTGCTGGCTGGATCGAAACAGCTGGGAAGATGGCAGAGGCTCAACTGTGTTCAATTTTAAACACAGTTTTTATTATCATATAGGAATTGTACATGTTTGTGATATAATATATGTTGTCAAAACATGAATCTAAAAAATGGATGAAATCTCCATTATAAAGTTTCCATCTCCATCATTGCTTTGTGTTTGGAAACTTGGAGTCCTTCTTCAGCTTTATTATGAGATATGTAGTAATAATAGTACTCCATAATGTGCTTGTAAACCCTTGTTTATATGCTTAAAGTTGTCAAAATGATATTCACCATTATAAATATATATAGATATATATGCATTTGAATGTATACTATCCAATGGCCAAAATTGTATTTATTTTTCTTTTTTTAATCACAATCCTGATAAATGACCTATTAGACATAAATTTTGTTGTATTTTGGCACTTAGAATTATTTATTAATTCTTGAAAATTTTCATCCAAAATATTTTGAGCATATACATGCAACACCAATATCCTCCCATAATTACTCTCTCTACCCTTACCTCCCTACCAACTATATGCATTTCTTTTATTTTTTCCAGTTTAGTGCAGTTTATGTTCACTAAGTATATTGCAATTGGTGACATCCCTTGAGGTTGTTTACCTCCTTGAGGTCACAAGAATGAAGAACTGACTATCTTTCTCCCAACAACTATGACATCTTGATAGCATCTTAGCTGGGGGTGAGATTTTCCTGCATTCCTCCTTCTCCATACTGCTATTTTGTCTTCTTTGGCCACACATGGTCTTGTGCATCCCTTCATAATCATTGAGTTCAAATGTGCAACTACCCTGTTGTGGACAGAAAATATGGTTTCCTCAAGGTTATCTGCAACCTTTGAACCTTACTTTTTTTTTTTGAGTTCTCTTTAGCTGAGATCTCTCAGCCGTATTGGGAGGGGTGTAACGTACAAGCTCTGTTTATGACCAGGGACTTTATAGTCTATTACTCTTTGTGTTATGATGACTCATTGCTTTCTTCGTTATTTGCCATCTATTGAAAGAAAAACTTATAAGGGCTGAGGAATGCAGCTATTCCACAGCTACAGCAATAAGTCCCTGGGAGTTAATGTCATACTGTGTCCATTTAGCAGAATAAGATTACTAAGTTCACTGCATGGATCTATGACTCATCTAGTCACAGACACTTGGCCATTATAAGCATGTGTTCCAGATCATGGAGGGACCCTTATATCAAATTAGACAAAGGTTGGTTCCACATATAGCATGTGCCTATTTTTTGTAGCAGAGGGCATATCATACAAGACCACTCATTACTTTATCTCTCATGTATCACAGACTAGTGAGAGTAATGGTTATTTTAATTTTATTTTCCTTGATAGAATGCATACCATCTTTCAGCACAACGAATCCAACCAGGAAAAGTAGAAAGCCCATTTTAGTGGCAACTCTTTCTCCATGTTCCATAATTTAAGTCTGTAATATCATGAGCTTTGGAGTCTTAAAATCAAGTTCTGCAGCATCTAATTCTATATATTCTTGATATATGTTCTAGATAATGACTATGAAAGATTTATGGTATTTTGCTTTCTTTTTAATTAATTTAGTTATCTCAAATGTTGCCCAACTCATACCCCCTCACAGAGTTTATCTCCTACCTCCATTTTCTCTGAAAGAGTGACACTCCCCCATCCTCCCCGCCTTGCTGTCCTCCTTCTTGGTACATGAAGTCTCTGTAGAGTTAGGTGTATCTTCTTCCCATGAGGCCATACAAAGCAGCCCTGTTATGGAACGTTTTCCACAGTCAGGAAACAGCTTTAGGGACAATCTTCAGTTGTTGGGGGACTCAGCTAGAGACTGATCTGTACATCGGCTACCTATGTGATGAGGGCTTTGGTCCATCCCATAACTGCTGTTTGGTTGGTGGATCAGTCTCTAGGAACTCTCAGTGATCAAGGTTAGCTAACATTGTTGGTCTTCCTATGTGGTTGATAAGACAGTTCTTGATCTATCTAGTAATAACATGGTGTGAAAACAACTTATTCTCTTAATGATGGAGAAAAGCATTTCATTTAGTGTCAGAGTGCTAGTCATAAAACAGTTTCTTTAAGGTTATATTTAGTGAATTGTTCTGCAGTTAGTTATAGAAATATCTTTTATTCAGGGTTGTTAGGTTTTCATGAATATGGAGGCATTCTGATGTTTCTGTTGTTATAGAAGTCCAGAAATAATCCATGAAGATCTGATAAGATGCATGGGGTTATTTCAATCTTGTATCTGTTGAGGTTTGCTTTGTGACCAATTAAATGGCCAATCTTGAAGAAGGTTCCATGTGGTGTTGAGAAGAAGATATATTCTTTTGTATTTGGGGGAAATGTTCTATACATATCTGCTATTTGAATCATAACCTCTGTTAATTTTGTTATTTCTCTGTTTATTTTCTGTCTCACTGATATGTTCATAGGTGAGAGTGGGCAGGCAAATGGATGGAATTAGAACACATTATCCAATGAGATAACCTAGACACAAAAGGCCAGTTTATGTACTCTCTGAAGAGTGGTTATTAGGCAAAAAGTTCAGAAAACCCATACACACCATAGACCTATAGAAGTTAAACAGAAAATAAGGCAGCCATGGATGGCCTCAATGAGAGAGGATGCGACTAATCCTGCAGAGAACTGAAGCCCCTGAGTGGAACTTAAGGGGTAGCAGCAATTGAGGTGTAAATAATTTAATGAATAATTTGAAAAATTAAATAATAAAATTTCTCTGAAAAGAAAAAATAAAAATAAAATGTTAAAATTAATTGCAAACAATGAGTTGACTTATAAAGTGAAATGCTTATAAGGTGAGTGCAAGTATAAGGGCCTGAGTGAAAATCTCCCAAGACACATAACTGTACTCTTTTAAACTAATGATCATATGGAAAGTACAAACAAGAATATGTGACTCCCTAAAAGTTTGGTGGCCGGGAGCTCCAGGCTTATGTACTGAAATAAATGTGGGGTCACCCACTAGAAACAGAGAGACAGAAAGGATCTTAGTGATTTCAAGGCCAGATTGGATTTACTTAAGTGTGCCATGCCAGTCAGTGCTACATGGTCAGACTCTGTCACAATCAGTCAAGTAAATCAACCAGTCAATCAATATCTAAACAAATGATTAAGAGATACTGTGTGAAATAATGTGGTTAGTTTTGATCATGGATATTCTTCTGTATCTTTCACTCATAGTTATTGAGACTCACGAACCTGTACCTTCACAGAGACTCACATTCATATAAGTAAAGCACACAGCTCATAAATACACAAAAAGATAAAATAAATTTGGGTGTGGAGTCACATGAATTAATCCCAGCCCTTGTGATGCAAAGGCAGGAAAATCCCCAGAATTCAAGGTCAGCCTGGTAGACATTTCAAGAAAAAAAAAGTTTACATCTATCCAGGTGTAGTACTCAGTACTCAGGAGGCAGAGGCATGGAAGTCTCTGAGTTCTATCCACTCAGTTTGGTTGTGTAAGTGAGTTGAGAGGCAATTCAATGGGGTGGAATTCATCACATTTCAGTTTGTGGAACTCAGAGGCAGTTTTTACAGGGACAGTTTAATAGAGATAGGTTGCAGAGAGAATAATCTAGAATAGGTGAATGAAGAGAGAACAAACTAAAACATGAGATGATGCCAGAAGATTAAAACAGACTGAGAGAATTAGTTTGAGCATAAGAAGAGCAACTCAGTGAGAAGCTGAGAGAAGTCAGATTGAATCACTCAGCTTGAAGAGGAGTTTGAGACCGAACAGCTAAGTTGAACTAGGCAAGCACTGTTCATAAAGAACCAGAAAGGCTGAGCTTACTCAGCAGAAAGCCTCAAAGATGATAATTACATCAAAGAAATAAAAGTTACATTTACAGGTAGAGGCTGAAAGGCCAACATCAAGATGCCAAGATACATGATGTTTTCTCAGAACCTAATTCTTTATTCATGCACATTTCTTTTTAAATTTTACCACACATAAATGAGAAATAAAGCAACAGAATAAGAAATTAGATTCCCTCAAATCATAATGAATGAGTGTTTACACTGTAGATCTTACTTGATCCTTTCTTCTTAAACTGACAATTCTAATTCCAGTCATTAATAAGAAGAGATTAAAATAATGATTTTATAGGAACATTGGCACTTAAATCATGAAAAAGTGATAAAAAAAAAACCCAGGAAGGTTGTATGGCCTATGTCTTCTTCCTGTGTAATTTCATGATATCTGTGCAGGTATAAATTCAAAAACTACCAGTTTCTTCTGGCCCTATTATTTGCCATTGAGGAGATCAACAGAAACCCTCATCTTCTACCCAACATAACTTTGGGCTTTGATTTCTATAATGTTCGATTTACTGAAAAATCCATCCTTGAAGGTCCTCTGACTTGGCTTACAATGTTGCCATATCCTGTACCTAATTATAGCTGTGACAATAAGAGTAAGTCACCTGCTGCCATCACAGGAACATCATGGTCAACATCCGCTCACATTGGGACACTGTTACAACTCTACAAAATACCTCAGGTAAGGAGTGGTGTGTGGGAACTAGGTCTGAATTATCCTTTGTTGATGTCATAGGTGTCAGATAATGTAAAATACTTGACTTAATCTGCTATCAAAGGAAACCATGAAGGTGCATTTGTAATTTTCGTACTTGAAATATAAATGTAGGATGTGAGGATGAGACCATCTAGGTTATTTAAACTGGAGACCTGTTCATAATTTTTGAGGAAAACTCTGTAATGGGGTTGTCTTTAAAACATGATGAAACCATTTTCATATTGACTCTTTCTATCTTTTTGATTCAAGACTGAGATTGTGTTTGATGCCAATGTTCTTTCCCTTGTATCCAATTTTATTTTTCTGCAGCTCACTTTTGGGCCTTTTGATTCTATTTTAAATAACCAAGATCAGTTTAATTATGTCTATCAGATGGCCCCCAAGGACACATTTCTGTCTCTTGCCATAGTCTCTTTGATGCTTCATTTCAGCTGGTCCTGGGTTGGTCTGATCATCCCAGATGACCACAGAGGGACACAGATTCTGTCTGACTTGAGAGAAGTTATGGAGAAAAATAGCATCTGCATAGCCTCTGTGCAAATGATTCCTGGCATCTGGAATTCATTTTCAAATGCATTATGGAAAAGTCTGGAAATGGTTATGGAATCATCAGCAAATGTGATGATTATTTGTGGTGACATTGTTTCTTTACAAGGTTTAATGAGACATATTGCACAGTTGTTAGTGACTTGGAAAGTTTGGGTCTTAAACTCTCAGTGGGATGTTGACACCCATTCTGATTATTTCATGGTGGAGTCATTACATGGAAGTTTCATTTTTTCACATCACCATGAAGAGATGGTTGAGTTTACAAATTTTATTAGAACAGTTAATCCCTATAAATACCCAGAAGATAATTATCTTCCTAAGTTTTGGTTTTTATTCTTCAAGTGCTCATTTTCTGAGTTTAATTGTCAACTTTTGGAAAACTGCGAAGCCAATGCTTCTTTGGAGTTATTACCAAAATACATTTTTGATCCAGTCATGAGTGAAGAGAGCTACAATATGTATAATGCTGTGTATGCTGTTGCCTACAGTCTCCATGAGATGAATCTTCAGCAAATACAGATACAAAGATACGCTAATGGAGAAAAAATGGTAGTCTTCCCTTGGGAGGTAATGTCCCTTCATGTGTGTAGAAATATCTACAATGAGACATTTTTTGTTATTTCCTAAGCTGCTCAAAATGTACATCCTAAGTTTTAGAATATGTTGTCAATATTTAATGGACTAAATACTTATTCCCTGTCTAGAGGTCAATGCAAAATCCTAAGTAAGTGTCTTTTTAAGTCAATATTAAATTCATATGAAAATTTGCCTTACATTTTTCTTCAAAATCTCTTAATTGTGAAAAGTTGGGCTTTCCTACCTGTATTTCTCAGAACATAGGAAGGAGCAGTAGATACTTAAGGATAAAATTGCTGCTGAACACTACCACATGGTTACAAAATTAAAGGTAACTTTAAAGTGCAGTTTTGAGTTCAGGGGCCTCAATTTAAGGATAGAAGTTCTAAATATATTCAAAGAGTTAATTGGTGTGGCTATCTTTTTACAGAAACTTGAATCAGTGGAATTTACATACCTTGTTGTCTTGGTGTCTTACCTGTGTTTAGTCCCATGATGTCTCTCTTTTAATTTTATATTATTTATGTACATTTCAAATGTTGTCCTCGTCCCTGGTCTCCCCTCCACAAACCCCATACCCACTCTATCCTCCCACTTTCTTCTTTTTTTTTTAGATTTATTTATTATTACATGTAAGTACACTTGTTGCTCTCTTCAGACACACCAGAAGAGGATGTCAGATCTCATTAGAGATGGTTGTGAGCCACCATGTGATTGCTGGGATTTGAACTCACGACCTCTGGAAGAACAGTCAGTTCTCTTAACTGCTGAGCCATCTCACCAGCCCGTCCACTTTCTTCTAAGTGTGTAGTCCCACACCCACCCACCTATATCCTCCAAGCTCACCCTTCAGCATCACCCTATGGTGGGGCAATAAGCCTCCACAGGATCAATCGCCTCCCCTCCCATTCATGCCAGATGAGACAGTCTTCTGTTACATGTGTAGCAGGAGCCATGGACCCACTCATGTATACTCCTCGGTTGGTGGTTTATTTCCTGGGAGCTCTGTGGAGTCTGGTTAGTTGATATTGTTGTTCTTCCTATAGGGTTCCAATCTCCATCAGCTCCTGCAGGCCTTCCTCTAGCTCTAGCTCTGGGGTTGCTAGTCTCAGTCCGATGGTTGGCTGCGAGTATCTGCATCTGTTTTAGTGAGGTGCTGGTAGATCCTCTCAGAGGACAACCACATAAGGCTCTTGTCTGCAAGCACTTCTTGGAGTCAACAATAGCATCTGGGTTTGGTGACTGCAGATGGCATGTATCCCATGGCCCGTCACTGTATGACCTTTCCTTCAGTCCATGCTCCAATTTTTGTCCCTGTATTTCCTTTGACAAGAAAAAATCTGGGGTAAATTTTTTGAGAAATGTGGGTGGCACCATTCTTCCACTGGAACCAGGTCTCTTCACTGAAGATGGTCTCTTCAGGACCTTTCTCCCCTTTGTTGGGTATTGTGGCTAATATCATCCCCACTGGGTCCTGGAAGCTGTTCACATCCATGGCACCTGGAACTTTCTAGTGGTTCCCCCAATTCCCCACCCCTCACTGCTACTTATTTCTATTCATTCTCCTGGCCCTCTGGACTTCTGTCTCTTTCCATACCTAGTCCTGCTCCCCACAATTTCCCTCCCTGTCCTCCTCCCCTTTTCAACCCATGTTCCCTAGAGAGTGGATAGCCTTGTCTTGTCCCCCATTCTCATGGGGTTACTTCAAGTTTCTCTTCATTTAATTTGACACGAAGGCATGTTCTATTTTGTCAAAGGCTTTTTCAGCATCTAATGAGATGATCATGTGATTTTTTTCCTTAGTGTTTGTTTATGTAGTGGATTACATTGATGAATTTCTGTATATTGAATCATCCCTGCATTCCTGAAATGAAGCCTAAGTTGATCATGGTAAATGAACATTTTAATGTGTCCTTGCATTCAGCTTGGGGGAATTTAATTAAGAATTTTTACATTGATATTCATAAGGGAAATTGTTCTGAAGTTCTCTTTGTTGGGTCATTTTATGGTTTAGGTTTCATAAAATGAATTTAGTAGTTTTCCTTCTGATTCTATTTTGTCGAATAATTTGAAAAGTATTAGTATTAAGTCTTTATTGAAGGTCTGATAGAATTCTGTACTAAAATTATCTGGCTCTGGATATTTTTGGTTTGGAGACTTTTATTGACTACTTTTATTTCCATAGGGGTTATAGGACTGTTTAGATGGTTTATCTGCTACTGATTTAAATTTAGCACTTGGTATCTGTCTAGAAAATTATCCATTTCATCTATATTTTCCAGTTTTGTTGAGTATAGACTTTTGTAGTAGGATGAGGTGGTTTTTTTTTTTTCCGAGACAGAGTTTCTCTGTGTAGCTCTGGCTGTCCTGGAACTCACTCTGTAGACCAGGCTGTCCTCAAACTCAGAGATCCACCTGCCTCTGCCTCCCACGTGCTGGGATTAAAGGCGTGCGCCACCACTGTCCGGCTGATTTTGTTTTTAAAGTTACCTAAGTTTCTTTTGTTATGTTTACCTTTCCATATCTGATTTTGTTGATTTGGATACTGTCTCTTTGCCCTCTAGTTAGCTTGGCTAAGGGTTTATTATCTTGTTGATTTTTATCAAAGAACCAGCTCCTAGTTTTGTTGATTTTTTTGTACAGTTCCCTTTCTTTCTAATTGGTTGATATTCCCACTGAGTTTGATTATTTTTGGCCTTGTATTCCTCTAGAATGTATTTGATTCTTTTTGTTCTACAGCTTTCTGATGTGCTGTTAAGCTGCTAATATAGGATCTCTCCAAATTTCTTTATGAAGGCACTCATAGCTATGAGTTTGCCTTTTTGTACTACTTTCATTGTGTCCCATAAAGTTAGGTAGGCCATGCCTTCACTTTAGTTAAAATTCTACGTTCTTCTAATGTCTTTCTTTATTTCTTCCTTGATCAAGTTACCATTCAGTACAGAGTTATTCAGTTTCCATGAGTATGTGGACTTTCTGTTGCTTTTGTTGTTATTGAAGACCACCCTTAGGTCATGGTGATAATAGAAGGCATGGAATTATTTCAGTCTTCTTATTATCTGTTGAGGCTTGTTTGTGTCCAACTATATGATAATTTTTGAGAAGGTTCCATGAGGTGCTGAGAAGGAATATTCTTTTGTTTTAGGGTGAAATGTTCTGTAGCTATATCTTAAATCCATTTGGTACATAACTTCTATTAGTTTCACTGTGTCTTTTAGTTTCTGTTTCCATGATCTGTCCATTGGTGAGAGTGAGATACTGAAGTCTCCAACTATTTTTGTATGAGGTTCAATGTATGCTTGGAGCTATAGTAACATTTCTTTTACAAATAGAGGTATGCTTGCATTTGGGGCACTTAGGTTCAGAATTGAGATTTCATCTTGGTCGATTTTTCCTTCGATGAATATGGAATGTCCTTCCCCATCTTTTTTGAAAACTTTTGATTGAAAATCTATTTTATTTTATTAGAATGCCTACTCCAGCTTGTTTCTTTGGGCCATTTACTTGGAAAAAATTTTTCTAGGCTTTTAATCTGTGGTAATGTCTGACTCTGTCACTGAGGTGTGTTTCCTATACGCAGCAAAATTCTGGGTCTTGCTTATGCATCCAATGTGGTAGCCTATGTCTTTTATTGAGGAATTGAGTCCATTGATGTTGAGAGAGGTTAAAAACTGATGATTATTGGTTTCTGTTATTTTTGTTGTTAAATATTGTCTTAGTCAGGGTTTCTATTCCTACACAAATATCATGACCAAGAAGCAAGTTGGAGAGGAAAGGGTTTATTCAGCTTACAGTTCCATACAGCTGTTCAGCACAAAGGATTCAGGACTGGAACTCAAGCAGGTCCAGAAGCAGGAGCTGATGCAGATGCCATGGGGGTGGTGGTGGTGGTGGTGGTGATGGTGGTGGTGGTGGTGGTGATGGTGGTGGTGGTGGTGGTGATGGTGGTGATGGTGGTGTAACTTACTGGCTTGCTTCTCCTGACTTGCTCAGCTTGCTTTCTTATAGAACCCAAGACTACCAGCCTAGGATGGCACCACCCACAATGAGCCCTCCCCTCTTGATCACTAATTGAGAAAATGCCTTACAGATGGATCTCATGGAAATATTTCCTCACCTGAAGCTTTTTTCTTTGTGATGACTCCAGCTTGTGTCAAGTTCACATGCAAAATTAGTCAGTACAGAGATGGTATTATGTTTGTGTGGTTCTCTTCTTTTGGGTTTGTCTTGAAATGATTAATTAATTTATTGCTTTTCCTTGAATATAGTTTCCCTCCTTGTGTTGGACTTTTCCTTCTATTATCCTCTGTAGGGCTTGATTAGTTGAAAATATTGCTTAAATTTGTTCATGGAATGTCTGGGTTTCTCCATCTGTGGTAATTGTCAGTTTTAGTGGGTAAAATAGTGAGGGCTGGCATTTGGGTTCTCTTAGGGTCTGCACAACATCTGTCCAAGATCTTCTGGATTTTATAGTCTCTGTTGAGAAGTCTGGTGTAATTCTGATAGGTCTAACTTTATATGTTGCTTGGTCTTTTTCTCTTACTGCTTTTTTCTTGATATTTAGGTATTTTTAACTTTTTTAATGGTTATTTTATTTATTTACATTTCCCAGTTTTCCCTCCACAAACTCGATATCCCATCCCCACTCCCCACTGCTTCTATGATGGTGCTTCCCCCCCACCCCTCCACTCCACTCCTGCCTCACTGCTCAATATTATTTTGTTCCCCCTTCTAAGTAGATTCTTTTACTTTAGTGTAGTTTCCCTCCTTTTTTTTTTTTTCCCCGAGACAGGGTTTCTCTTTGTAGTCCTGGCTGTCCTGGAACTTACTCTGTAGACCAGGCTGGCCTCGAACTCAGAAATCCGCCTGCCTCTGTCTCCCAAGTGCTGAGATTACAGGCGTGTGCCACCACACCCGGCTGTAGTTTCCCTCCTTGTGTTGAAGTTTTCCATCTATTTTCCTCTATAGGACTGGATTTGTGGAAAGATAATGATAAATTTGGTTTTGTCATGGAATGTCTTGATTTCTCCCTCTATGGTAATTTTGAGTATTGCTGGGCTGGCATTTGTGTTTTCTTAGGGTCAGTATGCCCAGGATCTTCTGACTTTTAGAATTTCTGTTGAGAAGTCTGGTATAATTCTGATAGGTCTGATTTTATATGGTTCTTGACTTTTTCTCTTACTGCTTTTTTTTTTTTTTTTTTTTTTTTTTGGTTTTTTGAGACAGGGTTTCTCTGTGTAGTCCTGACTGTCCTGGAACTCACTCTGTAGACCAGGCTGGCCTCGAACTCAGAAATCCGCCTGCCTCTGCCTCTCAAGTGCTGGGATTAAAGGCGTGCGCCACCACACCCGGCTGTTCTTACTGCTTTTAATATTCTTTCTTTGTTTTGTACATTTGATGTTTTGATTATTATGTGACAGGAAGAGTTCATTTTCTAGTCCAATCTATTTGGGGTTCTGTAGGCTTTTTGTATGTTTATGGACATCTCTTTCATTAGGTTAGGGACATTTTCTCCTGTAATTTTGTTGAAGATGTCCACTGGCCCTTTAAGTTGGTCATCTTTGCTCTCTTCTATTCCTATTATCCTTAGGTTTGGTCTTCTCATTGTATTCTTGATCTCCTGGATGTTTGGGTTAGGCACTTTTTGCATTTTGTATTTTCTTTGACTATTGTATCAGTGCTTTCTATGGTATCTTCAATGCCTGAGTTGTTCTCTATCTCTTGTATTCTGTTGGTGATGCTTGCATCTGTAACTCCTGATCTCTTTCCTAGGTTTTCCATCTCCAGGGTTCTCCCCCCCCCTTTTGTAATTTCTTTATTGTTTCTATTTCCAATTTTAGATCCTGTAAATTTTTTTTTAATTCCTTAACCTGTTTAATTATGTTTTCTTGTATTTCTTTAAGGGTTTTATGTGTTTACCCTTTAAGGGATTCTTACCTGATTACCTGTGTTCTTATGTATTTCTTTAAGGCAGTGATTTATGTACTCCTTAAGGTCCTTTACCATCTTCACGAGATTTGATTTTCATTTATGCTAGGTTATCCAGGGCTTGCTATGGTGAGAGAACTGGGTTTTAATGGTGATAAGTGGAATTGGATTCTGTTGTTTATATTCTTGTGCTTGCCTCCCAACATCTGGTTATCTCTGGTGCTAACTGGCCTTGTTGTCTCTGACTGCAGGCTGTCACTCCTGTGATCCTGGTTATGAAGGACCTCCTAGGAGTCAAGCAGTCTCTGCATGTGGGCATGGGCAGGGGGTGCTAGGGTCTGCCCCTGAACCCAGTTGCGGACTGGAAGGATGATGTGTCTCTGGTAGTGTAGATAGGTCCAATATCCACTAGACTCTGTGAGTGTTCAAGTAATGCCAAATATTGGGGTTTAGGGGGTTCATCTCTGAACCTGGTTGTAATGGACCTCCTAGAAATCAAGCTGTGGGAGGGGGTTTGGAGAGCTGGCTCTGCCCCAGGCAGAATTTTGAGTCGGAAGGATGATGTCCCATCATTTCTCTTGACCAGAATGAAATTCTAAAATTTGAATGAATTTGAATCCTAGTATCTCTTATTTATTCAGCTATATTGATACCTCTTTTTTATTGTGAGAGTTAAAAAAACCTACTATTGTTTATCTTACTTTTTAAAGAAAATGCTTTTAGTATCTTAGTTGTACTGCATCTCTTTTAGGTCCTCCCTTTCCTAAAGAACACCCTACTGAAACATTATATGAGAGGCCACACAGATATGGATGAGAGAAAAAACTTAGATTCAGAATATGACATTCTCAATTTTTGGAATTTTCCAAAGGGTCTTGGATTAAAGGTGAAAGTAGGAAATTTTTCTCCAAATGCTCCCCATGGTCAACAGTTCTCTTTATCAGAGAAGATGATACAGTGGCCTACAATGTTTACAAATGTGAGTTGTATCTTATCTTATGGCTTTGACTTTCATTAAAAAAATCATAATTCTCAGGATTTAATCATTCATGGATACTTATTTGGTACCAATCAATATTCAACTATCACCAAGGAACATCAGATGTAAACAGCAAAAATATACTACTTAATCATTCCCTGACTCTGATGAATTGAAAACACTATTTTTAATTTTTGTTTTTTTGGTTTTTTGAATTTTTTTTTTCAAGACAGGGTTTTTCTGTGTAGCCCTGGCTGTCCTGGAACTCACTCTGTAGACCAGGCTGGCCTCCAAACTCAGAAATCCATCTGTCTCTGCCTCCCAGAGTGCTGGGATTACAGGTGTGCACCACTACCACACGGCTTATTTTTAAATTTTAATAATGCCCACATGTGTCATACGAATGGAATGTCTGTTAAATTACATCACTGCCTCAAAACACTAATAGGAGGTTTATTTTTCCATCTGGCCTGAGAAATTTCAGTGAGATTTAAAGTGACCTTTGTTTTGTCAGTTTTTTAAAAGGTAGAATAGTATGATAGATGTGTTCATGAGTGTGTGTGTGTTGTACTTTCTTTGTTACTTCAGATAACATGTTGACAAAGCATCAGAATTCTATGTTGTTTTGGCTGACAATGTAAGCATGCAGCATATCATAGTGAGAACAGAATGTTTTAGGAGACAGAGGAGGTGATGGCCTCACATTCAGGACCAAAATCAGAGATGAAAAATGTGATTTCTCCACATATATCTCCTTTTCTTTCTATGACAGTAACCGGTGAAATACTGACACCCATTTGGTGGTGGCTCTTTCCACCTCAGGTGAATGTGTCTATAAATCTCCTCACAGAAAATGCTCAAAGCTTGTTTCCATGAAGAATCCAAGTCCCTTAAAGTTCTTGATTAACATGCATTATCACATCAGATAAAAGAGCTTCCCATAGTAGCCAGTAATAGAGAATCTGTAAATTGAATCTGAAGTAATAGCATGACCTTGTAGAACACTACTTTAATGACCTACTCTTAACCACAGCTCCATGTATTGGACAAAGATTTAAACATGTGAGCTGTATAGGCCGAAAGTTGACAAAACTAGTAATACCCAAACCCATTCCCTTAATGTGTAAGCATTTACAAATTAATTGTTTGATGATACTCAGAAATACTCTATTTATTTGGATTTATCATAAATGTTCAAACACTTGCTAATAGCTATCATGTCTCTCAGATTCCTCAGTCTGTGTGCAGTGAGAGCTGTAGACCTGGATTCAGGAAATCTGCCCAGGAAGGCAAGGCTGTCTGCTGTTTTGATTGCACACCGTGTGCAGACAATGAGATTTCCAATGAGACAGGTAAATACAGGTTTGCAGAGAATATTCTGACTTGTCCATTATAATCTGTAATACATAAGCCAATAGAAATGGAATAGGAAGACTTAGGAGGTAAAGTTTTTTTCTCTTGATTAAAATGTGAGCATTGCTTTTCCTTTTATTTCTTTTGAAAGAACAGACTCTACACATTGAAATTATCCTTGATTTACATTGTTGTTAAATTGCAGATGTCGTTCTCTGAAGTGACTGACCTTACCCAAAAATTAGCAGTCTACTTCAATTTCACCATGAACACAGTGTATTGATCACCATTTCTATGTTTTTAAACTATGCTCAGTCACATGTAGGATTCACTTAAGGATTGGATATTTTACATCCTCTTTATGAGTATTCCAAATACAAGTATTTTTGTTATTATTGTTGTTGCATAGTAAATGACTGAGAGTTCAGTTTGATTTCCCTAGTATGTATGTTTTATCTCTATCATGATTTATTTCTTTTGTTTAAATGAAAAAATATTTTTAATCTTTGTTCCCTATTATTAAACATAGACTCTTCACACAAAATATAATGTAAATACATTCCCTTCCATCCACTTCTCCTAGTTCCTCCCTTACATCCCCCTTTATCTAAAACCACTCCTTAATTATCTCTCATAGAAAAGAACAGGCTTCTAAGAGATAGCAATGAGATGTAACCAAGTAAAATATAATAAGATAAAACAAAATCCATGCTGTCGAAGTTTGAGAAAACAAGACATCAGAAAAGTAAAATCCTTCAATGTTTGCACAAGAATAAGAGACTTTCTTATTATGTATTGAGAAGGCAATACAAGTACTGAAATGAAAGCTATAGTATATGTGCAGAGGATCTAGTGCAGACATATTTAGGCTCTGTGATTCCTGTGTTTGTGCTTGTATATTCATATAAGCATTGCTTAGTTGTCATAGATGGCCTTGTTCTCTTGGTGTTCTTGTTGCCCCTCTATCTCTTCACCTCTTTCTTTCTTTCTCATCTTCCATGGAGTTCCCTAAGCTCTGGAAGGAGGGAATAGAGGGAGATACCTCACTTAGGGATGTGCATTCCAAGTGCTTCCTCTCCCTCTTTCCCTCCCCCTCCACGTCTCCCTCCCTTTCTCTCTCCCTCCATCTTCCCCTCTCCCTCTCTGTATAATATTTAGATGTGGGACTCTGTATTTGTTCCTTTCTACATCAGGAGTACATGAGGAAGCCTCCCTGATGATGGGTGAATAAGGCATACATCTATGAGTATGGAAGAATATAATTAAAAGTCAGAGCTAGGTGTGAATTTCTGGGTCATAATACCAAGACTGATTCAGATTTACAAAAAGTAGAACATGAGAAGGTCAAGAATGGTGATTCTCCTAGAAGTTCTTTTGTTGTTGAGAATAGCATTTGCTACCATGGGTTTTATGCTATTTCAGATGTATATGAGAATTGCTTTTTCTATCTCTCTGAAGAATTGAGTTGGAATTTTGATGGAAATTGTATTAATTCTGTAGATTGCTTTTGGTAGGATGGCCATTTTTACCAAGTTAATTTACCAATCCGTGAGCATGAGAGGTCTTTTGATCTTCTGAGATATTCTTCAATTTCTTTCTACACTGACTTGTAGTCTTTGTCATATAGATCTTTTTCCTTGTTAGAGTCATGCCAAGATATTATATATTATTTGTGACTATTGTGAAGGGTGTTATTTCTCTAATTTTGTTCTCAGCCCAATTATCCTTTAAGTAAAGAAAGGTTTTTGATTTGATTGAGTTATTTTTATGTGCAGCCACTTTGCTGAAGTTGTTTATAAGCTGTAGGAGTTCTTTGGTGGAGTTTATTTTTTGGGGGGGTGGTCGGTCACTTATGTATACTACCATATCATCTGCAAATAGTGATATCTTGACTTCCTCTTTTCAAATTTGAATTCCTTTGAGCTCCTTTTGTTGTCTAATTGCTGTATCTATAACTTCGAGTACTATATTGAATAGATAAGGAGAGAGTGGGCAGCCTTCTCTGGTTCTTGATTGCTTCAAGTTTCTCCCCATTTAGTTTGATGTTGGCAATTGGTTTGCTATATATTGCTTTTATTATGTTTGGGTATAGGCCTTGAGTTCCTGATCTTTCAAAGATGTTTACCAAGAAGGGGTGTTGTATTTCTGTCAGAGGCCTTTTCAGAATCTAATAAGATGATCATGCAGTTTTTTTCTTTGAGTTTGTTTATATAGAGGATTGTGTTGATGGGTTTTCCATATATTGAACCATCCCTGCATCCCTGGGATGATGCCTACTCCATAATGGTGAATGATAGTTTTAATGTGCTCTTGCATTCAGTTTGAAAGAATTACATTGAGTACTATCAATATTCATAAGGGAAATTGGTCTGAAATTCTCTTTATTTGTTGGGTCTTTGTATGACTTAGGCCACATCGTAACTGTGGCTTCATAGAATGAATTAGGTAGTATTCCTTCTCCTCCTCCTCCTCCTCCTCCTCCTCCTCCTCCTCCTCCTCCTCCTCCTCCTCCTCCTTCTTCTTTTATTTTCATTTTTTTGAGACAGGGTTTCTCTATATAGCCCTAGCTGTACTGGAACTCACTCTGTAGATAAGGCTGTCCTTGAACTCAGAAATCCATCTGCCTCTGCCTCCCAAGCACTGGGATTAAAGGCATGCACCACCACTGCCCATCTGGTAGTGTTCCTTCTGTTTCTATTTCGTGGAATAGTTTCAGAAGTATTTGTATTAGGTCTTCTTTGAAGGTCTGATAGAATTGTGCACTAAAACCATCTGGCCCTGGGGATCTTTTGATTGGAAGATTTTTAATGACATCTTCTATTTCCTTATGGGTTATGGGACTGTTTAGATAGTTTATCTGATCCTGATTTAACTTTGATACCTGGTATCTGTCAAGAAATTCATCCATTTTATCTAGGTGTATCAGTTGTGTTGAGTATAGGATCTTGTAGTAGAATCAGATGATTTTTTAAAAAGTTTTCGCAGTTCCTATTGTTATGTCTCCCCTTCCATTACTTATTTTGTTAATTTGGATACTGTCTGTGTGCCCTCTGGATAGCCTGGCTAAGGGTTTATCTATCTTGTTGATTTTCTCAAAGAAGCAGCTCCTAGTTTTGTTGATTCTTTGTACAGTTTTCTTTGTTTCTACTTGCTTGATTTCAGCCCTGAGTTTGATTATTTCCTGCTATTTCTTCTTGGGTGTATTTGCTTCTTCTTTTTTTTTAGTTATTTTATTTTATTTTTTATTGGATATATTCTATATTTATATTTCATTTCCCTTTTCCTGGTTCCCTGCCCCCCAAAAGTCCCACATGCACTTTTCCCTTCCCCTGTTCCCCCATCCATCCCTTCCAACTTCCCTGTTCTGGTATTCCCCTACACTGATGCTTTCAGCCTTTCCAGAACCAGGGACCACTCCTTCCTTCTTGTCGGACATCATTTGGTATGTGGATTGTGTCTTTGTTGTCCCAATATTCTAGGCTAATATCCACTTATGAGTGACTGCATACCATGGGTATTCTTTTGAGACTGGGTTACCTCAGTTAGTATGATGTTCTCCAGCTCCATCCATTTCTCTAAGAATTTCATGAATTCATTGTTTCTAATGGCTGAATAGTACTCCATTGTGTATATATACCACATTATTTGTATCCATTCCTCCGTTGAGGGGCATCTGGGCTCTTTCCAGTTTCTGGCTATTATAAATAAGGCTGCTATGAACATGTATCCTTATTACATGCTGGGGAATCTTCTGGGTATATGCCCAGGAGTGGTATGACTGGGTCCTCTGGAAGTATCACGTCCAGTTTTCTGAGGAACCACCAGACTGATTTCCAGAGTGGTTGTACCAGCTTGCAGTCCCACCAGCAGTGGAGGACTGTTCCTCTTTCTCCACATCCTCGTCAACACCCGCTGTTTCCTGAGTTTTTAATCTTAGCCATTCTGACTGGTGTGAGGTGAAATCTCAGGGTTGTTTTGATTTGGATTTCCCTAATGACTAATGATGTTGAATATTTCTTAATGTGCTTCTCAGCCATCCGAAGTTCTTCAGGTAAAAAGTCTTTTTGTTGTAAAGCTTTCAAATGTGCAGTTAAACGATTAGTGTATGATCTCTCCAATTTCTTTATGGAGGCACTAATAGCTATGAGTTTGCCTCTTGGCACTACTATTATTATGTCCTATAAGTTTGGGTATGGTGTTCTTTCATTTTCATTAAATTCCAAATAGCATCTAATTTATTTCTTTACTTTCTTCCCCAATCATGTTATCTTTCAGTAGGGAGTTGTTTGGCTTCCATGTTTATGTGAGATTTGTGTAATTTTTGTTGTTGAAGACCAGCACTAGTCTGTGGTGGTTCGATAGAATGCATGGGATTAATTCAATGTTGTCATATTGTTGAGGTTTGTTTTGTAGCCACTTATATGGTCAGTTTTGGAAAAGGTACCATGAGGAGATATAAAGAAGATATATTCTTTTGTTTTAGGGTGCAATGTTCTATACATATCTATTAAATCCATTTGGATCATAACTTCTGTTTGCTTCACTGTGTCTCTGTTTATTTTCTGTTTTCATGATCTGTCCATTGGTGGGAGTGGGGTGTTGAAGCCTCCCATTATTTTTTGAATATCATCTTCATTTACATTGCTATGGTAAAACCTTTCCCAATTTTCCCCCTCCCCAAAGACCCCAAACCCCTCCTCCCTCCCCCTGCCTCCATATATATGCCCCTCCACCCAACACACTCCCACCTCTCCCCCTTGGTTTCCCTTTGTTGGGGCCTCTGTTGAGCCTTTACCTTACCAAGGACCATTCCTCCCACTGATGCCCAACAAGGCCTTCCTCTGCCACATTTTTGGCTGGAACCATGTGTGCCCCTTGGTTGGAAGTCTCCCATTATTATTGTGTGAGGTTCAATGTGTGCTTTTACTAATGTTTCTTTTGAAAATGTGCATTCCCTTGCATTTGGATCATAGGTGTTCAGAATTGAGATTTCCTCTTGATGGATTTTTCTTTTGATCAAAATGTACTCTTTCAGCTGGACGTGGTGGCACACGCCTGTAATCCCAGCACTTCTGAGTTAGAGGCCAGTTTGGTCTACAGAGTGAGTTCCAGAACAGCCAGGGCTACACAGTGAAACCCTGACTCAAAAAAAAAAACCAAAAAAAAGAAAAGAAAAGAAAAAAAGGAAAAGAAAAGAAAAGAAAAGAAAAGGAAAATGTAGTCTTTCCCCATTTTTTTTGATAATTTTTGGTTAAAAGTTACTGGATAATAGAATGGCTTTTTCAGCTTGTTTCTTGGGACCATTTGCTTGGAAATTTTTTGAAGTAGTGTCTGTCTTCGTCACTGAGGTGTGTTTCCTTTATGCAGCAAAATGCTACTTTCTGTTTATGTATCCAGTGTACAAGCCTCTGTCTTTCTATTGGGGATTGAGTCCATTGATGTTGAGAAATATTAGGGACCAATGATTGTTGCCTCCTTGTATTGTTGTTGTTAGAAGTGGAATTATGTTTGTGTGGTTCTCTTCTTTTGAGTTTGTTGTGAGGAAATTGATTTCTTGTTTTTTGTTGGCTGTACTTTCCCTCCTTGTGTTGTAGCTTACCTTTTATTATTCTCTGTAAAGTTGGATTGGTGCAAATATATTGCTTAAATTTGGTTTTGTCATGGAATAACTTATTTTCCCCCTATGGTAATTGAGAGATTTTCTGGATAGAATAGCCTAGCCTGGCATTTTTGTTCTCATAAGATCTGGATGACATCTTCCCAAGATCTTTTCCTTTTTAGAGTCTCTGTTGAGAAGGATGGTGTAGTTCTGATTCGTCTGCTCTTATACATTACTTGATCTTTTTTCCTTACCACTCAAATTCTTTCTTTGTTCTGTATACTTTGTGTTTTGATTATTATGTGACATGAGAAATTTCTCTTCTGGTTCTATCTATTTGTTGTTCTGTAGGCATCTTGTATGTTTAAGGTCATCTCTTTATGCTAGGGAAGTATTCTATAATTTTGTTGAAGATGTTTGCTAGCCCTTTAAGTTGGAAATATTCACTCTCTTCTATACCTATTATCCTTAGGTTTGATCTTTTCATTGTGTCCTGGATTTCCTGGATGTTTTGGGTTAGGAGCTTTTTGCATTTTGCATTTTCTTTGACTGTTGTGTCAATATTTTCTATGGTATATTCTGCACCTGAGATTCTCTCTTCTATCTCTTATATTCTGTTGGTGATGCTTGCTTCTATGACTACTGATCTCTTTCCTAGGTTTTCTAACTCCAGGGTCATCTCCCTTTGTGATTTCTTTATTGTTTCTACTTCCATGTTTACATCCTGGATGATTTTGTTCAATTCCTTCACTTGTTTGGTTATGTTTTCCTATAATTCTTTAAGGGATTTTTTGTGTTTCCCCCTTAAAGTCTTCTACCTGTTTGCCTTGGTTCTCCTGTATTTCTTTAAGGGAGTTATTAATGTCCTTCTTAAAGTCCTCTGTCATTATCATGAAAACTGATGTTTAACCCAAATCTTGCTTTTCTGGTGTGATGGGTTATCTAGGACTTACTGTGGTGGGAGAACTGGGTTCTAATGATGCCAAATAGCCTTGGTTTCTGTTGTTTATGTCCTTGTTCTTGCCTCTTGCCATCTGGTTATCTCTAGTGTTACCTGCCCTTGCTCCCTCTGACTGGAGCCTGTCCCTCCTATGATCCTGGTTGTGTCAGAACTCCTCGGGGTCCAGCTGTCTCTCTGATCCTGTGATTCTTGGATCCTGTGATCCTGAGATCCTGAGTGTGTCAGAGCTCCTGAGAGTCAAGATGCCTCTGGGATCCTGAAATCCTGGTGTGACCAAAGTCCTGAGATCCTGTTAATCAGACCTCTTGGGAGTGAAGCTTTCTCTGGTTGTTGCAATGGTGGGAGAGTAGCCACAGCCCTGGGTTTACTCCTGGGTTTACTCAGGTGAAAGCTGAAAGGATCCCTGGCCTCTGGCCAGGCAGGGGTTTGTGTTTCCCTGGTTCCTGTAGGGAATCCCAGTTATGCTGGGGTTTGGAAAATATGTTGTGACCTTACCTGTGATCTTGAGTGTGTCAGAGCTCTCTTTCTTTATGTTAGAAAATTTTCTTCTACAATTTTGTTGAAGATATTTTCTGGTCCTTTAAGTTGGGAATCTTCGCTCACTCCTATACCTATTATTCTTAGGTTTGGGCTTATTATTATGTTCTGGATTTCTTGGATGTTTTCAGTTAGGGGATTTTTGCTTTTTGTATTTTGTCTGTTGTGTCACTATCTTCTATGATATTTTCTATGCCTGAGATTCTCTCTTCTATCTCTTGTATTCTGTTGGTGATGCTTTCATCTGTGACTCCTGATCTCTTTCCTAGGTTTTCCATCTCCAGGTTTGTCTCCCTTTGTGTTTTCTTTAATGTTTCTATTTCCATTTTTGTATCCTGGGTGGTTTTGTTCAATTCCTTCACCTGTTTGATTGTGTTTTCCTGTATTTCTTTAAGAGAGTTATTTATGTCCTTCTTAAGTCCTCTATCATCATCATGACATGTGGTTTTAAATCAGAATCTTGCTTTTCAGTTGTGTTGGTATATCCAGAGTTTGCTGTGGGGAGAGAATTGGGGTCTGATGTTGCCAACTAGCATTGGTTTCTGTTGCTTATCATGTTGTGCTTGCCTGTTGCCATCTTCTTATCTCTGGTTTTAACTAGACTTGCTGTCTCTTACTGAAGCCTGGTCCTCCTGTGATCCTGTGATCCTGAGTGTGTCAGAACTCCTCTGCGTAAAGTTGTCAATCAGAAGGAATGTGTGTCTCTGGTTGGGTGGGATTTCCTAAGTCCCCTGCATTCCAGGGTGTCCCAGTTAGGCCAGGTATTAGGGCTGGAGCTATGGCCTCATCAATGGCCCTGGTTTGTCTGAACTTCTGGTGGTCAAGCTGCTTCTGGGTATTGGCAGAGTAGATGAGGAGACAGAGCACAGGCTCTGCTCCTGGTCTCAAGTGCAAACCAGGGAGTTTCTGTGTCCACTGCACACCTAGGGGTCCCTGTTAGGCCAGGTAATTATGCATGGGTTCTGTTCTCACTTGTGATGCTGTGTGTGTCAGAACTCCTGGGGCTCAAGTTGTCTCTCAATAGACTAACAAATATCATTAGCACCATAAAAAAAGATATTGACTCCAAAATTTATATCAGTAACAAAGTTGCATTTATACAGTAGCACAAGAACAATTTTATGGTTGGGTGTCATCAAAACAGGAAGAACTATACTAAAGGTTTAATTAAGAGTTAAACAAAGATATTTAATATTATTGGAGGATATTTTGAAAGTTGTTGTTTCCCCATCTATTTTGGTATTTGTATATATGACCACTTCATTTTTTTTAGTTAATCTTCTTTATCAGGTTGCAGAGTCTCAAGGTCTAAGTTTTAGGGTCTTTTATATATACTCTATATTATTTACAAATACCAATACTTTTTCTTTTTTTCTAATTTTTGTCCTCTTCATATTCAGTCGTCTTATTGCTAGCTAAAATGTCAAGTACATTACTGAATGGTTATGGAGAGAATAGACAAACTCACTTTTTTCCAGAGTTTAGTAGAATTACTTTGAGTTTCTCTTCCAGTTAAACTGATGTTAAATGTTGCCTTGCTGTCGATTTCATTTATTATGTTTAAGTGCGTGGCTTGTTTTCTTTCTTTCTTTCTTTCTTTCTTTCTTTCTTTCTTTCTTTCTTTTTCTTTTTTTCTTTCTTTTTTTTTGGTTTTTTTTCCTGAGACAGGGTTTCTCTGTGTGGTCCTGGCTGTCCTGAAACTCACTCTGTAGACCAGGCTGCCCTCGAACTCAGAAATCCACCTGCCTCTGCCTCCCAAGTGCTGGGATTACAGGTGTGCACCACCACAGCCGGCTTGTGGCTTGTTTTCTTAGTCTCTTTGTCATGAAGGTGTGTAGGATTTTGTTCAAAGACTTCTCTGTGTCTGATGAGATAAAGTGATATAGAAAAAAAAACAAATGATATTTTTAGCTTATTTATATTGTGGGTTGCATTTATTTGTTTTTGTATATTGAAACATCCCTGTACTGCCAGGGTAAAAGCCTAATTGATCATAATGAGTGATATTTTGGGTATGTTCTTAGATTTAGTTTGCAAGAACTTTTTGAATACTTTTGTATCTTTGTTCATAAAGAAAATTTGCCTGTAATTCTTTTCTTTGTTGAGTCTTTATGTGGGTTGAATATCAGGGTAACTTTGTCCCTTAACAGTGTTTCTTCTTGAATACTTTGAAGAGTATTAATGCTAATCTTTGAAAATCTAGGAGCTGGCCAGGCGGTTGGTGGCCCATGCCTTTTATCCCAGCACTTGGGGGGCAGAGGCAGGCAGATTTCTGAGTTCAAGGCCAGCCTGGTCTACTAAGTGAGTTCAGGACAGCCAGGGCTACACAGAGAAACCCTGTCTCAAAAAAACAAAAAAATGTCCCTTTATCTGTTTTATGATTTTTTTAAATTTTTCTGTGTGACCTACTTTTATTTAATCATGGTCATCTTTATGACCCTTGAATTCAGACTGTATCTTTGAGGTTGGTGTACTTATTATTTGGTACACAAGTAAAATAACTAACTTTATATAAATATTTTTGTAGAAGATAGTTAGGGAAAGGGAAGATAATTCCCTCATTCTTCTTCCACCAATACCTATTTAGAAATCAATCAAGAAACTTATTCTTATTTTTTGAGAGTTTCTTAAGGCAATGCAAGTGTTGCCTGGAAGCATGCATATTGTAGTTCAGCTTATTATAATTTTGCATTCCTTTCCATTATATTCCTTACATATTGGAATAGGTGGTTTGAAAGTCCTTTTTTGGTATGGGGATTAAAGCCTAACATTTTTCCTCAGGATCTTCCACAGTCATATTCGTCATACTTCATCACAGAATATGGTCAAGAGATGCTTCTTTGAGTAAGGATGAGAGTGGTACTAGTCTATGCACATAAACACAAATACTTAGAAGGCTACTTGTCAATAAGTAGATTAAGCTAACTATCAGCAAAAAGTTTCTCCTTATATGATATGGCTTCCCTCCACTTTAAAATTTCAGTTCAGTACATACTACCAGGTATCATATACTCTTAATATCCCTGCACTGCACTGCACATGAACATCCCTCCCCTGCACTTTAGCTATGTTAGGTCCTTAAATATATTTTATATGCACAGAGTAGAAGTACTTCAGTATGAATACAAAATCCTACACAGTTACTGTTAGTTATTATATTTTGAATCCATATGTATTCCAAAGGGGAGGACACATGTATGTGATGAAATTTCAAAATAAAAAATATCATCACTGATTCAATATTGTACAAGAAAAATCATTTTTTATAAAATTTTTTTTATTTTCTATATTTTTTGTTTACATTCCAAAGGTTTTCCCCTTTCCCAGTTCCCCCTCTCACCATATGTCCCATAAGTCCTCTTCCCTCTGCCCATTCCCCAATCACCCCCCTCCCATTTTCTCTGTTCTGATATTCTCCTACAAAGCTGGATCCAGTCTTTTCGGGACCAGGGTCCTCTCCTTCCTTCTTATTGGGAATCTTTTGATTTGCTGATTGTAGGAGGAATGGATACAGAAAATGTGGTATATTTATACAATGGAATACTACTCAGCAGTTAAAAATAATGAATTCATGCAATTTGTAGGCAAATGGTTGGATCTGGAAAATATCATCCTAAGTGAGCTAACCCAATCACAAAAGAATACACATGAAATGCAATCACTGATAAGTGGATATTAAGAAAAAACATTTTAAAAAGAGAAGTTATCCTTATATAAATTAACAAATGAAATATATTTTGTACCTTAAATCAGAGATGGAATTCTATAGTTAAAAATACACTGTACCATAGAAAAGCAACAACAAAACACTCATAATAGAAACAAAATTGTGAATATTGAGAAATAATTGAGAAAAGAGATTTGACTCTTCTGAAAATAAACTTCGTAAGTGTGTTAGCATAAAACATAAAACCAAGAAGTCCCTTGATGATGTGATATTTTTCAAAAACACAGAAAGGTTTTGTGTAGTAGAAATGTGGGATTATAAAATGGGGACTATATGTTTTGGTTTTTGGCTTTTTGGTGTTTGGTTTCCTTTTGTTTTGTTTTGTTTTTTACTTATCCACTTTACATCCTGCTGGCAACCCTCCTCTCAGTCACTGTCTCCCACAATCTTTCTCCCATATCCCCTTCTCCTCTGAGCAGGTGGGGGCCCCTTTCGGTATCTTCCCACCCTGGTACTTCAAGTTTCTGCCAAGTTAGATGCTCCCTTTCCCACTGAGACCAAACAAAGCACCCCAGCTAGAAGAACATGTCCCACATATGGTAACAGGTTTTGTGAAAGCCTCCGTTCAGGACCTATATGTAGACCAAGCTGCACATTTGCTACATTTGTGCAGGGAAGACCTATATTCAATCCATTTATGTTCTTTTGTTGATGTTAAGTCTCTAACAGCCCCAAAAGTCTAAGTTAGTTGGTTCTGTTGGTTTTACTGTGGATTTCCTATCCTTTTAGGGGCTACAATCCTTATTACTATTCTTGCATGAGTCCCTAAGCTCCATCCACTGTGTGGCTGTGGGTGTCTGCATCTATCTGAGTCAGCTACTGGAAGAGCCTTTCACAGGACAGCTAGGCGAGACTCCTATCTGTAAGCATACAGAGTATCATTAATATAATTAGTCAGGGATTAGCCGGGCGGTGGTGGTGCACGCCTGTAATCCCAGCACTTGGGAGGCAGAGGCAGGCAGATTTCTGAGTTTGAGGCCAGCCTTGTCTACAGAGTGAGTTCCAGGACAGCCAGGACTACACGGAGAAACCCTGTCTTGAAAAACCTATATATATACTATATCTATATCTATATCTATATCTATATCTATATCTATATCTATATCTATATCTATATCTATATATATAGAGATAGATAGATAGATAGATAGATATATAGTATATATTGTATAATATTGTATATATATTGTACAATATTGTATATATATTGACATATATATATATATATATATGTATATATATATATATATATATATAGTCAGGGATTGATGCTTGGCCATGGAATGAGTTTCAAGTTGGTTCAGTTATTGGTTGACTGTTCCCCCAGTCTCTGCTCCATCCCCAATCCCTGTGTTTCTTAGAGAGAGTTTAAGTTTTGTGTTGGAAGTTTTGTGTGTGGGTTGGTGTCCCTATTGGTACACCCAGGTTTATGCCTGGCTACAGGAGGCAGCCACACCAGGATCCATATCCCTAGTGCTATGAGTCATAGCTAAGGACACCTTCAGTCATTCTTTTTTTTTTTTAAATTTTTATTTTCTATATTCTATGTTTACATTCCAAAGGCTTTCCCCTTTCCCAGTTATCCCCCACCATATGTCCCATAATTCCTCTCCCCCCTGCTATTCCCCACTCATTTCCCCCCCCCATGATTTCTCTGTTCTGGGCCTACAATACTGGATCCAATCTTTACAGGCCCAGGGTCCTCTTCTTTCTTCTTCTTGGGAGTCATTCGACTTGCTAATTGTGCCTTGAGTATTTAGGGCTTCTGGGCTCATTAATATCCACTCAGCAATTAAAAATAATGAACTCATGCAATTTGTAGGTAAATGGTTAGATCTGGAAAATATCATCCTAAGTGAGCTAACCCAATCACAAAAGAATACACATGAAATGCAATCACCTTCAGTCATTCTTAAGCATGTCCCCTATCACAGGCTTCCTTCTCTTCCTGGAAATGCCCTTTACCTTCCCTTCTCTTGTCAGTTGCATGTTTTCTTCCATTATCATGGCCACCCAGCCATCTCTGTTGACCCTTCCCAAACTTGGCCTGTATCCCACACTCCCCTCAGGATCCCCTTTCCTACCCTGATCCCTCCCACCATCTGCCTTACACAACCATTCCATTTCCCCCTTCCAAGTGAGGCTCAATCATATTTGATTGTGCCTTACTTCCTGTGAGTCTTCTTGGTTCTATGGAGTGTAGTATATGAATACTGTATTTTTTGGTGAATATCCTCTTATATCCTCATTTGGAGTACATGTTGTGCATGTCCTTTTGGGACTGGGTTACCTCACTCAGTATGATATTCTCAAGATCCATGCATTTGCCTCCAAAACTCATGTCTTTGATATTAATAGCTAAATAGTATTCCATTGTGTAGATGTACCAAATTTTTCCACTTTTCAGTTGAAGTTAGACCTCATGATTTCTTGAATTTCCTCAGTGTCTGTTGTTATGTCTCCCTTTTCATTACTGATTTTGTTTATTTGGATAGTGTCCCTTGGTTAGTTTGGCTAAGGTTTTGTCTATCTTGTTGATTTTGTAAAATAATCAGCTCTTTGTTCTGTTGATTCTTTGTGTTGTTTTCTTTGTTTCTGATTGATTTCAGCTTTGATTTTGATTATTTTGTGCTTTCTCCTCCTCTTTGAAGTGTTTGCTTATTATTATTTTTTTTCTAGAGCTTTCAGATGTACTTTTAAGTTCCTGGTATGAGAACGTTCTAATTTCCTTATGGAGGGACTTAGTGCCATGAACTTTCCTCTTAGCACTGCTTTCATTGTGTCTCATAAATCTGGGTATATTGGACCTTCATCTTCATTGAATTTTGGAAAGTCTTAGTTTCTTTCCTTATTTCTTCCCTGACCCAGAGATCATCAAGCATAGAGTTGTTGAATTTCCATCATTATTTAGGTTTTCTGGTGTTTCTGCTCAAAACACTAATTCCTGTTATTTTTACATTGGTGGTGTTATTGTGTGTGGGTGTGTTTGCCTCCCTTGCTGTTGGTATGGAATCACTTATTTCCTCTGTTTTCTTGGATAAAGTTATCCTCGGGTTAGTGTTTTCCTTCTAGTATTTTCTGTAGGACTGGATTTATGGGTAGATACTGTTTCAATTCGGATTTTACTTGAAATATCTTGACTTTCCATCTATAGTGATTGAGGGTTTTTCTGGGTATAGTAATCAAGAATGACATTTGTGGGTTTTTTTAGATGTAACAAGATATCTGTTCAGGCCTTTCTAGCTTTTAGAGCCTCTGTTAAGAAGTCAGGTATAATTCTGATGAATCTGCCTTTCTGTGTTTCCTGACATTTTTTCCTTGCTGCTTTTAAAATTCCTTCATTTGTTCTGTTTCTTTTCTGGACCAGTACAGTTGGTGATCTATAAAGTGCTTTTGCATTTATAGTCATCTCTTTCTGTAGGTTGGGGAAGTTTTCTTCTATGATTTAAAAAAAAAAACATTTTCAGGGCCTTGGAGGTGGGACTCTTTGCCTTCTTCTATTCCTATGATTCTTAGGTTAGGTCTTTTTATGGCATCCCAGATTTCCGTGGCATTTTGTGCCAGGAATTTTGTAGATTTAGCATTTTCTTTGAGTGAGGTATCAATTTCTTCTATTGTATCTTCTATGCCTTAGATTTTCTCTTTCATTTCCTGTATTCTCTTAGTGATGCTCGCATCTGTTGTTTCTGTTCTCTTCTCTAGGTTTTTCCATCTCCAGGATTCCTTTAGTTTGTGTTTTCTTTATTTCTTATACTTCTACTTTCAAGTTTTGCAGTTTTTTTCATTTCCTTTACCCGTTTAATTGTATCTTCCTGTATATCATTAAGGGGGTTGGTTACTTTTTCCTTTTAAAGACATCTACCTGTTTGATCCAAGGCTTGCTGTAGAAAGATAACTGTGCTCTGAAGGTGCCATATTTCCCTAGCTTTTCTTAATTGTGTTCTTTCAAGGAACTTTAGCCATCTGGATGACTTTGGTCTCTGGATATTCCTGTTTTAGGACATATTAGGAGAGATATTAACCTTGATGGTCTTGGTGTGTCAGGCCTCTGATGGATATATCCTTGGGTTGTATGGTTCTCGCTCTTCAAGTCTGTATGGTTCAGGATCTGCAGGTCTGTATGTCTCAGGAACCTCAGATTCAATGAAGGTGAGCAGTAAGTTGATGGGAGAAGGGATTCTCCACTGGGATAGCAGGCTGCGCAGGGAAGCTTGGCTTGCTCCAAACAGGGAAGATGGGTGGGGAAGGGAGGTTCACCTGTATGGCTCAGGCTCAGCATGTCAGACTAAAGTGGAAGGTAGGTGGTAGGGAAATAGAGGTCCCCATAGGATAGGAGGTGGTTTAGGGCAGCTAGACTTTCTCCAGAGGACTCAGCAAGCAGGTGACTAATGTTTTTTAGTTAAAGATAAAAATCACAAATGTTTTAAAGCAGAGTATTCAAAACTTGGTTGGTTTTTTGTCTTTGAGAACATAGAAATCTTTTAATAGTTCTTTCTCTACATGTTAAAAAATCACACTATAGCCAAATGTAACACCATACTAATTTGGAAGAATTTAAGATTCAATATTTTAATGGTATTTACTATTTCAAAGTCATTCAGAGTATGAGCTAAATCACGGGACACAAGGGATTCATTGAAAATAATTAACTGTGAGTCCTAAATCTAAAGACAAAATATAAGAAACGAATTTCAAAAATGTATAATCTACAAAGCAAATAAGTCCAGAATTAAAAACCTTTGTAAGACAATGCCAGAATCAAATTATGAGCATACAGTATAATTCTGCAATATTATGACTTATCAAATAGATGCAACAAAGTGAAAAAATTCTGGATAGCATACCAAAACATAGAAAAAGCACTGGTCATTTTTAAATTTATTTCTGTCTGTACATGCAATGAGGGTAGTATAGATTTGAAATGATTCAGAGTATGAAAATATTTCTTTCTGAGACAAAAAAAAAAGGGGGGTGAGCCAGGCGGTGGTGGCGCACTCCTGTAATCCCAGCACTTGGGAGGCAGAGGCAGGCAGATTTCTGAGTTCGAGACCAGCCTGGTCTACAGAGTGAGTTCCAGGACAGCCAGGGGTATACAGAGAAACCCTGTCTCGAAAAAAAACAAAAAAAAAAAAAGGGGGGGTGATTCAGGAAGCATTTCAAAGAGCTGCAGCTGAGTATCAGCTTAAGAAGAAAGGGAAGTACTGGGGATTGACTCATACTCATCTTCATTTCTGAACAGATATGGATCAGTGTGTGAAGTGTCCAGAAAGTCACTATGCAAACTCAGAGAAGAACCACTGCCTCCAGAAATCTGTGAGCTTTTTGGCCTATGAAGATTCCTTGGGCATAGCTCTCGCCACCACAGCACTGTGCTTCTCTTTGCTTACAGCTGTGGTTCTTGCAGTCTTTGTGAAGCACAGAGACACACCCATTGTCAAGGCCAACAATCGGTCTCTTAGTTACACCCTCTTATTGACACTCATCATCTGTTTTCTCAGTTCCTTGCTGTTCATCGGCCAGCCAAACACTACCACTTGTATCTTGCAGCAGACAGCATTTGGAATTTTGTTCACTGTGGCTCTCTCAACAGTGTTGGCCAAAGCTATTACAGTAGTTATTGCATTCAAGGTCACTGTTCCAGCTAGAAGGATGAGGTGGTTAATGGTATCAAGGGCGCCTAATTTCATCATTCCCATCTGCACACTGATCCAACTTCTTCTCTGTGGAATCTGGCTTGTTACCTCTCCACCCTTCATTGATCAAGATGCTCATGCTGAACACGGTCACATCATCATTTTGTGCAACAAGGGTTCAGCAGTTGCCTTCCATTGTGTCCTGGGATACCTTTGCTTCCTCGCCCTTGTGAGCTACACCCTGGCCTTCTTGTCCAGGAATCTGCCTGACACATTCAACGAAGCCAAATTCCTGTCATTCAGCATGCAAGTATTCTTCTGTGTCTGGATCACCTTCCTCCCTGTCTACCATAGCACAAAAGGAAAAGTAATGGTGGCTATGGAAGTCTTCTCTATGTTGGCTTCCAGTACAGCACTCCTTAGCTTGATTTTTGCCCCCAAGTGCTACATTATTTTATTAAGGCCAGATAAGAACTTCTGTCTTGATATCAGACATAAATCCCATTCAAAAAGAATAGTGGTTTAAATTTTATTTAAAAATCAAACTATGTTAGTTAATAAATTAAATGCAAAGGTTGAAAGCAGTGCTACTCCATTCTAAATCTTTTAATTATGTATAATATGATGTGATTCTGTTGCTTCATAATTCTTCACATGATTGTATTAAAGTCTCTGTACTGGAACTATGATTTTTAGTTCATGTTTGAGAGTTGTGTCACACTTATTTTCTGTAAGAAAATATTATGATGTACCCTTTTTGGACTATAGTGCAGTATGGCATAAACAAATGTGTGATTGATTTCCTTTGCCTAAAAACAGGTAGTGCTTAATATGTGTCACTATTTGCAGCAGTGTTGTATTTATTTTGTCCTTCTTTGATTAAATAAAAGGAAACGTTAAATTTTCTGTGATTGATTTCATTTGTTTTTCAACTCCTGAAGAAACTCATATTTTTCTGTATAAATTGAACATTGCAAGGACAGATTCTTTCTCAAGCATCAGTTTAACAGGTTCCTTTTTATGTTTTTGAGAAAAGAATTCATGGTTTAGAAAGACGGTTGGAGCATTTTGGTATTTTGCTATTTCATGATTTTATGATGAAGCAAGGTGAAGCCTGTTGATGTGGGGACTTGTTCAGAAACATTCAGCTCAGGGACAGGATGTGAGTGTTTGACAGGCTGTTACGATTACAATGCATCACGGCAGAAGCAAACAGGATGGGCTCGGTTTACCACCAGGCATTATGCAGGATGGAATTCCTAAAATTATACTGCAGAATAATATGGAGAATATAGAGTTCATTGAGGAAAGCTATGGCTCTGTGAAAACAGGAGATGTTTTTAACTCTCTTATTCTAGTAATATCCTAAATGCCATGAATGCAAGTCAGCTTTAGCTAATTATTTTGGACATGTGAAGTCCCTTATAGCTTTTCTGATAGATAGTTTCCTATTTTGTGATATAATTGCAAAGGTAGGATTTTCAGAGGCACAATAGATGGTCTTAACTTCATAGACACTGTGGTATTTCTGAGGCAATGTAGAAAGAAAGAAGGCAGAAAAAGACCAATCTTCTCTAAACAGAAGTGATTGTTTATTTCTAATAACAGAGATAAACAGTTTCCAATTGAAAAAGAAGCACCGGTGAAAAGGGAAGGGGATTTCATAGAGATGAAATTTTAAATGCAGATTCAGGTGCCTACATACTCGTCTCACTTTCTGGGTCATTTTTTTTTTCAGTCTGTGTAGAAACATTGGATAGGTTTCATTTTCATTCCAAAAATCAAGTCAGTCTTTCAGGTATAAGCACTTCATCTTCAACACCATGAGGGAAAAAAATAAAAACAAAAACATAAGCTCAGCTCTAGTGAGTTAGAAAGTGCTCAGCTCTTGGCACTTTCAATGAACTGACATAAGATTTCAACAAAGGACCTTGACAATCAATTTGTTTTGAAGAGGCCAAAAATATTCTCCAGCAATATACAATCATTGTGCAATTTTTAAAAAGTAAGACATAAAAATATAAAATCTATTACAAAATATAAAATCTATTGTGCCTCTGAAAATCCTACCTTTGCAATTCCTTTGCCATTCTACTCTTCATTTTTAAATAATGTTTAGATTGCCCATTACCTCTTTTCAGAAAAGAATGTTGTTGCATTATATGGAATGCTTTTGACATAGGTTACAGCATATTATTGGAAAAACTCCTGAAAATGCTTGGTAGTATATGGAGAATTGTCAGTTTTTTAATATTTTACATGGAAGTAACAGCAAAGGCTCTGAGTAAAAGGCTAGTCACATATATTCATAAGATTATACCTATGTGTTTTAACTTGCCCAAATGCAGAAATGAGTAACATCCACATGCGAAATAAGATTTGACAGTAATCCTGCTGGAGTTACACCATTTGAGGATAGAGGCTTGGTAGTAATCCTTACATAGAAAGTGCATGTGCTAACCATCATGTGATAAAGAAATTCACACTGATTCTAGATGCTGCACTTCAAGCACTGCATATTTTCTGTCAGAATATAAGTTTAAATAATTTTATTCAATTTACAAAAGCACCTGGGTGAGTACAAATCAATGAAGCATCCCAAGAAAGCAGGGCCCCCTTACTGTCCTTGGTAACATACATGTACTACGTGTGCAGGGGCACTACCTGAAGCGGGGTAGGTTTAGGAAAGAAATTCATGTCATTTCTATTATTTCTATTTGCCTATTGGATGAATGCCAACAATTGAGGCAAGGTTCAGACTAAGAAGGCTGCTGAAAAAGATCTATGCATTCTTGAGTATACAAAGGTTCAATACAGATGACCAAGACAAATAATAAAAAGAGAAATAATGGCACTAACAAAGGTTATGATTCAAATGGAGTTACCAGATATCTACAGAACATTTCACCCAAACAGTAAGAGAATGAAGCTTTGTATTAGCATCTCAGGGAAATTTGTTCAAAATTAAATACATATTCAGTAACAAACAATTGTCAATAGACACAAGAAAATTGAACTAATGTCACATATCTTATCAGGACGCTATAGACTAAAGCTGAATTTCTAAAACATAATATGAAATCCTATGATCTCATGGTAACAGAGCAACTCAGTTATGAAAGACAACTGAGTTAAAGGAAACACTTTAAAAAAGGATTCTAATCTTTATCTCTAAGGGAAAGTAAAAGAGGGAAATACCTGCCAGACTATATACTCTCTTAATGTCTCAGTTACTTCCACAATGTCTAAATCCCTCACTTAATTTGTAAAGTACTCTACTGTCTTCTCCTTCCTCCTCCCAATCTTGCTCTCTCCTTCCGTTGTAATGTCCTTGTTCCTAGTTTTTTGTACCTTTTCTAGAATAGATCGCATGGTTTTCCCAAGTATCCTTTTTTTTTCTACAAAAGTTCACTCAGCGTTCAAATATAAATTTAAATCGTAAATTGAATAAGAAGTTTACAAAGAAGTGTTCATATGTTTTCATTAAGACTAGTTACAGAATTGTCATTGAAGTTAATAGATAAACCCAGTCAATATTTTATCTTCTGTCCTTGCACATACAATAAATCATTAGTTCCCTTTTATGACCTTAGATTAGTTGTTTTTACAGCCCTTCGGGATGTTTTCCAAGCGATAAATACCTGCTTTATGTCTCAGAAGCAACTAACTCATGCCACAGGGACACTACAGAGTTCTCACTGCAGTGTTTGTATCAGAGAGAACTTTAACAGCAGTCTTATTATAATGGGCTTAATAATTACAATTTTAGGAATTCTCATAAAATAATTATTAAGAATTAAGAAATCATCTATCTGTCTATACAGCATCACTGCAAGGCTTCATTGAACTACAGAAATCTACCCAAAAGTGTATGCTAATCCCTTGAGATTAATGTATATATTTACTAATAATAGGAGTAGGATATTAATCACAGTAATGCTTCCTAAAATGATGTCCCTTTGACTTGGCACGAAAAAGGCTAATTCATCATGATTCACAGTCCACAGTGAAAACATCTGAGGAAGATCACTCTCCTAGATGGCTCCTGTCAGAGGTAGGAGGAGGGAGAAAACTGGTAGCGTGAGTGAGGAGGGGAATGGGGATAGGAATCAATGTGGAGATAGGGGATGAGAAAGACTGGGAGAGAGAGAACAAAACATTTTCAAGCCCTTTCCTCTGAGGGCAGTGTCTGTCTTTGACACCGAGGTGCCTTTCCTGTATGGAGCAAAATACTGGGTCCTGTTTATGTATCCATTCTGTTAGTCTATGTCTTTATTGAGGAACTGAGTCCGTTGATGTTAAGAGATATTAAGGAATAGTAATTGTTGCTTCCTGGTTGTTTGTTTTTTTTTTTTTTTTGAGGTGGAAGTATGTTTGTGTGCCTATCTTCTTTTGGGTTTGTTAAAAGATTACTTTCTTGCTTTTACTAGGGTGTAGTTTCCCTCTTTGTGTTGGTATTTTCCATCTATTATCCTTTGTAGGGCTAGATATGTGGAAAGATATTGTGTAAACTTGCTTTTGTCGTGGAATATCATATTTTTTCTATCTGTGGCAATTGAGAGTTTTGCTGGGTATAGTAGCCTGGACTGGCATTTGTGTTCTCTTAGTGTTTGTTTGAGATCTGCCCAGGATCTTCTAGCTTTCATAGTGTCTGGTGAGAAGTCTGGTATAATTCTGTTAGGTCTGAATTTATGTGTTACTTGACCTTTTTCCCTTACTGCTTTTAATATTCTTTCTTTGTTTAGCGATTTTGGTGTTTTGATTATTATGTGTTGGGAGGAATTTCTTTTCTGGTCCAGTCTATTTGGATATCTGTGGGCTTCTTGTATGGTCATGGGCATCTCTTTCTTTAGGTTAGGGAAGTTTTCTTCTATAATTTTGTTGAAGATATTTACTGGCCCTGTAAGTTGGAAATCTTCACTTTCATCTATACCTGCAATCCTTAGGTTTGGTCTTCTGATTGTGTCCTGGATTTCCTGGATGGTTTGGGTTACAAGCTTTATGCATTTTGCATTTTCTTTGACAGTTGAGTCAATGTTTTCTATGGTATCTTCAGCACCTGAGGTTCTTTCTTCTATCTCTTGTATTCTGTTGTTGATGGCTCCTGAATTCTTTCCAAGGTTTTCTATCTCCACAGTTATCTCACTTTGATTTCTTTACTGTTTCTACTTCTACTTTGAGATTGTGGATGGTTTTGTTCAGTTCCTTCACTTGATTGTATTTTCTTGTAATTCTTTAAGGGATTTTTTTGTGTTTCCTCTTTAAGCGTTTCTGCCCGTTGACCCATGAGCTGCTGTATTTCTTTAAGGGATTTTTGTGTTTCCTCTTTAAGGGATTTTACCTCTTGACTGATATTCTCCTGTATTTGTTTAAGGGAGTTTTTTAAGTCCTTCTTGAAGACCTCTATCAGCATCATGAGATACGATTTTAAATCTAACTCTTGCTTTTCCGGTGTGTTGGGGTATCCAGGACTTGCTGTGGTGGGAGAACTGGGTTCTGATGTTGTTAAGTAGATTTGGTTTCTGTTGGTAGGGTTCTTGTGCTTGCCTTTCGCCATCTGGTTATCTCTGGTGCTAGTTGGTCTTGCTGTCTCTGGCTGGAGCTTGTCCCTCCTGTGGGTCTATAAGTCTGTGCCTGTATTCCTGGGAGACCAACTCATTTCTGGCAGGGTCTGTGCACAAAAGGTTGTGGAGCTGCCTGGCTCCCTGGTACAAATGGCACTAGGAAGACTTCTGTCCCAGCTGCTCCACTGATCATATGCCCTGTGTGCTCCTAGCTATTCCCCTCCAGAGAGGAAGTGGAGATTTCCCCTCCACACACAGAAGTGAACGTGGTGCTGGGAGATCACTCAGCACTGCTGGGACATCACTCTCTCGTGGAGGGCTGTGCACAGAATGCGGTGGAGTTGCCCAGCTCCCTGGTGCCTAGATAACTAGTCTTAATGAGAACATATGTACATGTCTCCATTGTAAGTTTCTTATTCAATTTAAGGTTTGAATTGATGTGTAAACTTTTTTTTAAAAAATATCATACTTAGAAAATCTCTAGAAAAGGTACAAAAAACTAAAAACGACTAAATTGCCTGGCATTATTATTTCAGAACAGGAAGAGAGAGCAACATTAGGAGCAGGAAGGAAAAGGACAACAGAGCAGAATAACATAGAAATGAAAAGGGAACTTAGAAATTATGAGAGCACTAGGCAAAATTCAGAGAGAATGAGGGACAAAGAAGACGTTGCAGAGAGAGCAAGAAAAGAAGGCAGGCTTCTCCTTGCCATGTGATGGAACAGGTCTTTTCTTAGCAGCAAGGTAGGCCTTTTAGTCTTACTAAAGAGGACAAAGCTTTTTTCTTATAGACATGGGGTTAATTCATTCAGCAATAAAAGGGTAGAAGCTTTTTCTTTCTCTATGCAATAAAGATTTTTCATCCAGCATGAGTTTGTTCTTTCTGCACTGGCACTTGCTCTTTTGCTCCATATGCATATGTCAGAAAGGATATGTGTGTGTAAGTATGAAATTATGAGATAAATATGTAGGTAAGCCCAAATGAAATGCATGTAGTATAAATATGTGTGCGTTGAGTCTATACAAATATATGTGAATTTATTCCTATTTGTTTGTGTAAAATTTTTTTTCTTCTGCAAGTGACTCTCTTCTCCTGGTTCAGTAAAAGTTGATTGCTCCATACCTTCCTCCCATCTGACAAGGAAGAGGTGAGGCTACTGGGCAAGAGAGACAAAGAGCCTAGGAATTAATCCTCTACTTAATGTTTTATGATGAGGTGCTAAATGCTTGAGACTGCATTTTCTGGTCTCAGAGGAACTCAAACAGGCAGGCCAGCTACCACTACAAAGTAACACAGAATCAAGATAAGTAAATGTTATTATACTAAAAGGCAACCCATATGTTTCAAAAGACTGAGTGTTGCCCCCACTAACACTCTTTTCCCTCAGCTGCCTTCAAGAGAGAACCAGAACTTTGAAGCTGGTGTCTGGCAGAGAGAGAGGGACACAGCAGAGAACTTATCCTGGTGTCTCAGTTGGTTCTGGTCATTCACACTGACTTGCGCTGATTCAGCGGAGGTCTGGCTGTTGCTGCTGGATCATGCCACCACTGCTGATTCATATGTGATATTCTGACACTACTAAACTGGACTGCTTGGTATCCTGGGAACAGAGGTTGGAATTGCCCCCAAAGAACTATTTCTAAACAGGTCCATATCTCCTTGTTCTATTTACCATCTTTTCTACCCTACCTTTGTATGATGGGCTAGAGTTGGGGGGGTTGTTGAAGAAAGTGCTTACTAAAGTGCATTGGGGGGGTTGTTGAAGAAAGTGCTTACTAAAGTGCATTTTGCAAAATCTAAGCCTACAAGTTTGTAATTATGTTTAAACATAAATAGACCTATATTCATTAAAGAGTTTGTTCAAAAATAAGCTATGTATGTAGTAATGTTTTCATAGAACTCTCAAACTATCCACTAATTATAAAGAAACATTCAAGATACAAACCACTATAGGAATCTTAATTTGAGACATACACGCATTTATATGAAGAAATGATCATTCATCACCAGTCAAAGTCAAAACTGCTACACTATTATCATTTGTATTTTCATGGAACATAATGTTATCTTTTATGTGAAATGATCATGATTTATGTAACCATTATTGTCTTGCCAGTATTTTATCTTCTTGAAGAGTGAGTGATAAAGATTGTTTGAACCTTCAAATCAACCCCTTCTTGGTCTCAATCCACAGTAAATGTCTTTTTAAAGCGTTCGTTCATTTCCTGCTGCCTTGCCATGGTGAAACTCCATTTTATATGGTAATTGAATCGGGAAGGTTACATAGCCCATGAATGACAGTGTTAATAAATCGCATCACTAAAATAAAGGTAGATTTCATTAGAAAACCTAACAGAGGCAATCAGTAAATATGTAGGGAAATATTCTCAAGTCAAACAAAAATATTCTTTAAACATTTGAATTAAATAAAGTTCCTATGTTCTTATTAAAATCAAAACTGGTCAATGTTTGATGTACTAATAAATCTCACCGACGATCCTCCACAATACAGTTTTATAGAACAAAATCAACATGAACAATCATCAGTAAGATATAACATATTCTTAGAATATTGGTAAGTGGATTTAAATGAAATAGTCTAATAACTTAGAATGAGTGAGTCTTCAAAGTTGTCAAAATGACACTTCAGGCAACCTAAGCAATTGTTTTATTTCACATGCTACAATCTGTTTTAAACTTACTCCCTATCTAATATCATAGAACACACTGGAGTGATTTTGGTGATGAGTCAAGAGTCCCTGTGGGGCACAGATGGTTCCTGAATCTAGAATAAATTTTGTATTTATTATTTAAATAAAAAATACTCAAATAACTTAAACTTTGAGATATATTCATAATGCAGATTGCATTTACTCAGTAAAAATAGTGACCGCTTTGAAGTGTATAAATTATACAAGAATATATTTGGTTTTGGAGGGAAGCTTTGACTTACTGTGCTAAGTTTTAGGAAAAGGTCTGATCGTTGTCAGTATATATGAAAAGACTTGTACTATAAAGCACAGTTTCCACTAATGAGAAAGGCTGTGTAAAGCTCAAAAAAAAATCAGAGTAACCTACATATCACTGAAAGATTATTTAAACAAACAGCTTCAGACAACTAAGTGTGGTGTGATCTGTTCATATGTATGTGCATATTCTTATACTATGCTATAAGAAATATATAAGCAAATCACCTAAATTCCCAAGAAATGGAGAATGTCAACTAAAAGGAAGAAATGTTTATTTTGCCCTGTGTATCAGTTTCTGGCCAGCATAAGTTTCCTTGCTATAAATCTGACTTGGTTCACAATTCGATGTGGTAGAAGCATGTGGAGAAAAAGGCCAGTCTCCTCACACAAGTATTATGACAAGGTAAGTAACTGTCCATCTTCCTGAAACCACTTCATATTTAACTAGAATTTGATCTCCTTAGTGGAGAATCCCGTGGACATTTACAAACTCTATTCTTGGAACCCTAGGTCAGTCTGTCTTAGCTAACACAGTTATATTCTGCTCGTGCAAACCCACTCTTCAGCTAATCACTTATCTTACCATCTTTCAAATTGATTGGTCATATGAAGTTCCCTCCTCTCTTGGAAGCTGCTGATCAAGACGCTAGGACATGATTTCTGCTTTCAAATGCACTGTGTTCTGAACACTCAGACTGCATGTAGAGCCATGAATAACTGGGTATCGTCCTAGAAGACTGTGATAAAGACTTTCAGCTAAAAACTGTGTCAGAGTGCTCAACTCTGGTGTGCTAGCCTTAGCAGTATGACTTTTATTTTATGGTTAGGGCCTATTAGCTGTCAATATCAAGGAAATCCATAAGATGGCGCCAGATCCCCAATTCTGGAGGTAGAAGTTAATGTGAGCCACCTGATATGAATGCTAAGAATCAAACTTGGGTGGTCTGTGGAAGCAGGAAGTGTTCTCAAATGCTCTGACAGTTTTGCAGCTCCATATATATGGAATTCCTAAAAGCACACACACACAAACACACAGAGACACATGCACACACAGCCAAAAAATAAAAAATAAAAAATGGTTCTCGTGAGTATAGAGAGCCCCTAATCAATACTGACTTATTTATATCCTCATTATACTTGGGAGAAGTAATCAAAGAGTTAATTTTCAAAATGTATGAAATATATTTTCATAGTTAGAGCATGTGATACACCAACTATTTCAATCAAAGGCAAATTCAACTGGGTCATTAAAAAAACTTTTTATTTCATGTAAAAACATTAAGATAGGAAATTCCTAATCCTGACCCCCCCAAAAAAAAGTGTCCAGTGGCCTCCTGGTAGATGAAAGTCACATACTCTGTGTAGGTCAAAAGCAATTTCTTTGCCTCTTGGAAATGAGGCATCTAAAGACATACATGAAGAGAGCTGCTGGGCAGTGGTGGTGCACGCCTTTAATCCCAGCACTTGGGAGGCAGATTCTTGTTGCATTTCTGAGTTGGAGGACAGCCTGGTCTACAAAGTGGGTTCCAGGACAGCCAGGGCTACACGGAGAAGCCCTGACTCGAAAAAACAAACAAGAGAGAGAGAGAGAGAGAGAGAGAGAGAGAGAGAGAGAGAAGCATGCAATTCCTTTCCTTGAATATTTGTAATGAAGAAAAGACAGGAGAGTGACAATAAACCTGATCCCTTAGATACTAGGTCAAGTTTTTGCATGAACTACAAACTTCAGTGCATGTTAGTCACGATAAGCTTGCAACATTTCCTGAAACTGCTGTGGTGTTTCTGCTTGTATTTTATGAATATGCAGTGTGACCAGCTCTGTTTCTCAACTATAAAGCATTCATATGACAGAAATAATGCATGGCCTCCTTGTTTTATTGATATTCTACATCAGTTTTCATCAAGGGAACTGAAGGCAACTTGAATGCCTTAGATATGTGGAATCGTTTGACTTCATCTTTTCCCCTTAGTCTATGTTATTATTCCATGAGTGACTGAGATTGTCTAAGACTATATTATACTAACACTTTGCTGCTTTGAGTTTCCCAGGACTACTTTGCATAAGAGTTTCAGCATCTCAGTTATGTCTGTTACACATTTGTAATTTATTGGTGTACAGTAAGAATTAAGGTTCTAGTGTAACTCCTCTGGTAGATATCCATTGTTCTAAGAATCATTGTAAAGAAGCCCTCTCTGAACAATGCAGCTTTTTAAATCTGGTTAAAATCTTGAGATTCTTGTTCCGTGGTTTCAAACCCGAGTCCTCTGTTCTTTTTGGACAGCATTTTTGGCAGCACTAGGTTAGCTTTGCTTTATAGCAATGAAGTACATGAGGCCACCAAGAATTGTAATATCTCCAGTCCTGAGAGTCTTACATTGAGAGCTGCATCCAACTGGAAAACATTGATCGTACATGTGAATGTAGCATCACTGTTGCATTTATCATTGTGGTGTTGTGTTGTATTCCGTAAATAGTTTTTTCCCATGTTATCCCTCTGCTATCTGCCTCAACTCTATAAAGTGCATGAGTTCAGAGTTCTGTGGTCCCACAGAGACATGTAGGCTTGATTTAAGCTCTCCTCAATCAGGTTGTGTCTCTGGTATTAAACCTGATAGTGATTGCAAGAGAAGTGGTGCTTGCGTCAGACCCAGGGTCCCTGCTGGCCAAAATTCAGCGAGTTCTCAACGCATCCTGCAGCTGTAGAGTTGACACAGTAAATTCAGAGTTGATTCTACCTTGTAGTACAAAATGCAGATGTGATCTGACGACCAGCTTACCTGGTCGTCACCTCTAAATAAGAAGTACTACACCATGCAGCAGAAGTCAGAACATTGAATTCTGAAATAGTTTAAATAGCCAATAAGTGGACTGCAGACAAGTCTGCAATCTCCACATCTTTTTTTTTTAATGCTTCTCTTTATTTATTTTTTGAAGATTTATTTATTACTATATGTAAGTACACTGTAGCTGTCTTTAGACACCAGAAGAGGGCGTCAGATCCCATTATGGATGGTTGTGAGCCACCATGTGGCTGCTGGGATTTGAACTCAGGATCTTCAGAAGAGCAGTCAGTGCTCTTAACCGCCATCTCTACACCCCTCTCCACATCTTTAATATGCTTGTACAATATAGACTATGTGGTATGAGAGTTAACTATCCACTCTGATGCGATTTGCTAACCAATCACAGTCAATAGGCTTCAAATATATGTGGTTGCTTTGCTCACATAAAACAAAGTAGACATAGTTTCCTGAAACTGTCCCTAGAGTGGTTGATATCTGCATTGTTGATAGACCCATGGGTACTGCTGCCTTCTTGGAGGACACCACTGTTAGGATGCCACTGCCATATATCTAATCTGGATGAAATCCAGATATCAGATCTGTCTTATTAGGTAGCTGTTATTTTATGTTCAGTTAAGTAAGTTACTGTAATAAAATATTTGAGCTAACATGTACATATTATTTGCTCACCACGAGCAAAGAGAATCATAGAGTGTTACGTAGGCTGCAAGCCTTATGTTCCTGGACTACACCTACATGGAGTGCTCACATGTGACTGTATAGAACTTTACAACCATTTGTTATTTCCTTCCTACCTCCCTGGGCACAATTTGTTCTTTCCAGGACGATGAGCTATAGAATTGCTTATTTTCAGGATAAATACTCCATTATGATAAATAAGATGCTTCCGCAAAATTCTATGTGAAAACTATATTTGATTTATACTGTTATTTCTAGGAGGACAAAAAATTTTTTTTGTATTTTCAGATATTATTAGTATTCTAATTTATATTTTGAAATTGAGTAATCAGTTATTAACTAGAATCCTCTTATTTTCTTGGGATTATTTTTCAATTCTATGTTTATTTTATTTATTATAGATTCTGATGAAAAACTTTTGTTTTAAAGAATGATACATTCCACAGTGGTAGCCAAGGGGGCCTTCCCTGTCTCTCAGGGGGAAGTGGTAAGAGGGAAGGAATTTGTAAGGGTGGGGCTTGGAAGAAAGGAGAGAGAAGGGCTGTGATCAGGATGTAAAGGGAATAAATAAATTAATTAATGGAAAACGAATAATATGTTTTAAGCCAGTGTGAATTATATACAACATATTTTACTCATATACACATATTTCTCTCTTGAATATATTAATTGCTATGACAAAAAGTTCTGTATGCCTCTATGAAGAAATAAAATATTGCTAGGCAGTCATGGTGCACACCTTTAATCCCAGCACTTGGGAGGCAGAGGCAGGTGGATTTCTGAGTTCGAGGCCAGCCTGGTCTACAGAGTGAGTTAAAGGACATCCAGGGCTACACAGAGAAACCCTGTCTCAAAAAACAGAGAGAGAAAGAAAGAAAGAAAGAAAGAAAGAAAGAAGGAAAGAAAGAAGAAGAAGGAAGGAAGGAAGGAAGGAAGGAAAGGAAGGAAGGAAGAAAGAAAGAAGGAAAGAAAGAAAATATTAATTTTGTGTCTTTCTTGACTAATATTTTAAATGTGATATGGAAAATGTATTTATTTAGCTATGAATATTAAGTTATAAAATTTATAGGAAAATTAACCTCATTTTAAATGGTTTTGTTAAAATAAGTAAGCCATATTTATAAAAATGAATAACTATTTTCACTATCCTATATGAATCCTTAATTTTCATGTTTATCTAAATGTGAAGATGAAGGAAGATCTCCCTGTAGTTTATAACATTATAGTGATCTGCTACATGGGTAGAAGAGTTTTCAAAGAGAGTGAAATGTGATAGAATGGGATAGGAAAGCAGAAGGGGCTAAGAAATTAGAGGAAATCACAAAAGATGCTAAGTTCCCAAAGAGAAGGAGAACATGAAAACAGAAATAACCAGTAAGATACACTATATATGGAAATGCCACTATAAACGCTTGACAATGTGTTCTAGCTAGAAACAAAGGGGAAGAAAAATAAGTAGAAACCCAGAAAAGACTCCAGTACCTCAAAATTTAAAGCTGTTTCTAAATGTATCCTGGATAGTTTTGTTTCAACTTGAAACAAATTAAAGTCATTGGGAGGAGAGAAACGCAGTTTTAAAATTGCCTCCATAAATTCAGGCTATAGGCAAGCCTATATGGCATTTTCCTAGTGATTGATTTATTGCAGAGGGCCCAGCCCATTGTGGGGCATTCTATCCCTGGGTTGCTGTTCCTGAATCCTATAAGGCAAATGAGTGGAACTGGAGAATGTTATCCTGAGTGAGGTGACCCAGTCACAAAAGAACACACATGGTATGCACTCACTGATAAGTGGATATTAGCCCAGAAGCTCAGAATCGCCAAGACACAATTCACATATCAAATGATATCCAAGAAGGAAGAAGAGGCCCCTGGTCCTGGAAAGGCTTGATGCAGCAGTGTAGGGGAATACCAAGATAGGGAAGTGGGAGGGGTGGATTGGGGAACAGGGGGAGGGAAGAGGGCTTATGGGACTTTCAGGGAGGGGGGAACCAGGAAAGGGGAAATCATTTGAAATGTAAATAAAGAATATATCTAATAAAAAAAAAAGAAAGCAGGCTGAGGAAGTCACGATGAGTGGGTGCTGTAAGTAGCACCCACTCATGCCCCCTGCCTCAGCTCATGCCTCCTGTTACTGTCCAGACTTCCCTTAATGGTGAATAGTGATATAGAAGTGTAATCCAAACAGATCCTTTCCTCTCTAAGTTGCGTGGGTCATGGTGTTTCCTCACAACAATGGTAGTTGTGACTAAGAAAATCTGAATTAGGACGATGAATAGTGTCAGGAGCTGAGCGAAATTAGAAGGACTCTTCAGAGAGGATGTTCAAGCAATCCAAGGTGGATGGAGGGATGGAGAGTGCCCAAAGCCCTTCAAAGCTATTGCAATGTAAATACTCAGAAACATATCTTTATAGAAAATGGGAAGCTGACGAAGATACTTTGGAGTGTAGGTGAAAGTATGGATCCGCAAGGAAGCATATACTGTTAGTGAAAACAAAGAATGGAATAAATTTCAAAAGTCAAACAGAACAATCTCGGTCATAAATGTAATTGAAAACCTTTGATGTCATTGAAGATCACAGAAGAGGTATGGAAACAGGAAGTGAGGATCACACGCAACAAAAGAATTATGGGAACAATAATACTGAGTTACTGGATGACTCTAGGGTCCTCTCTAGCACAGCAAGCTGAATATAACCCATAATCCAGCACATTTTACACACAAATATGTTAAGAGAAGTTGCTTTCAATGTTCTCATCTTAAAATGGTCACAGTTGAAAGTGCAGGGTAAGTTAGTGGCCCTGACTTGGTCCCTGTGTGATTTCACAGTTGGAAGTGCAGGGTAACTTGGTGGCCCTGATTTGGTCCCTGTGTGATTTCACAGTTGAAGGTGCAGGGTAAGTTAGTGGCCCTGACTTGGTCTTTGTGTGATTTCACAGTTGAAGGTGCAGGGTAAGTTAGTGGCCCTGATTTGGTCCCTGTGTGATTCCACAGTTGACAGTGCTGGGTAACTTGGTGGCCCTGACTTGGTCCCTGTGTGATCTCAATGAGGATCTGTAAATACGCAGACACTCCCCACAGACAGGTGAGCTCAGTCCATGAAGATGACTCACAGTTGCAATGTGACTTTTCATCAGGGGAGTCTGGGTACCTAAACAAGTGCAGCCCTTAAAATGGATGCTCCACCACGCCACAGGAGCAGAGGCTCCCCTGTGTTCATAGCTGCCTTGTTTGTGGTAGCCAGAAGCCGGAAGCAACCTAGATGCCCCACGACAGAAGAATGGATAAACAAAATGTAGTTCATTTACACAATGGAACACCACTCAGCTCTAAAGAACGAGGACACCCTGAGTTTTGGAGGCAAATGAATGGAACTAGAAAATACCATCCTGTATAAGGTAACTCAGACCCAAAAGGACATGCATGGTATGCACTCATTAATATGTGGATATTAGCCAAAAAATAAAAAAGTACAGAATACCCAAGATACAGTGCACAGAACTCCAAGTGTCAACAAGCTGAAGGGCCCAAGTGAGGATGCCTAAGTCCCACTTGGGAGGGAGAAGAAAGCAACCACAATGGATGTCTTAGTCAGGGTTTCTATTCCTGCACAAACATCATGACCAAGAAGAAAGTTGGGGAGGAAAAGGTTTATTCAGATTACATTTCCACAGTGCTGTTCATCGCTAAAGGAAGTCAGGACTGGAACTCAAGCAGGTCAGGAAGCAGGAGCTGATGCAGAAGCCATGGAGGGATGTTCTTTGTTGGCTTGTTCCCCTGTCTTGTTCAGCCTGCTCTCTTATAAAACTAGCCCAGGGATGGCACCACCCACAAAGGGCCCTCCCTCCTTGATCACGAACTGAGAAAATGCCCCTCAGCTGGATCTCATGGAGGCACTTCCCCAACTGAAGTTCCTTTCTCTGTAATAACTCCAGCCTGATGCGTCAAGTTGACACACAAAACCAGCCAGTAAACTGTCTTTCCCTTTTCCTCTCACTTTCTGTCTCTGTCATTCTCTCCATTTTACACACACACACACACACACACACACACACACACACACACCCTAGTGGTTCCATTTCTTTAATGGATCTAATGCCCTCTGAGAGATGGATATTTGGAACACTTGAATGTGGTTACTGTTGGTGGGTGGGGACAAAGATTGTGCTTGATGAGCAGTCAGATCAAGCAATCAGTGAACTCCAGGTTCAGTGAGAAACTGAAAAATATGTCTGATCCATATATAAAAGGGAATATGTGATCATTGTTTTTGACTTTCTGAGTTTGGGGCACCTCACATTATATTTTCCAAGATCATCCACTCAACTGCTGCTGCTGTTCTTGGTGATCATCCCATGGTAGTGGCATCTCCAACATGCTGGAGGCTTCTGCTGCAACTAGGCTTCACCTATAGCCTCTCATAGGCTCTCTTCATGATGCCAAGCCTTAACTCCTTTGCATGACCCCTTCAGTCCTGGGCCATCAACTACAACTGAAGCTGTACCTTCACGATGGCCTCTCAGAGTGCCAAGCCTCAGCTGTTCTTTGTGACCCATTCATGCTTCAAAACCAGCACCACCTGGGTAACTCTTACACATTACCAAGTACAGCTGCAGCACAAAGTACAACCTTGGCTATCGCTGGGACACAGCTTCTTCGTGCTCCCAGAAAACACTTCCCAAAAGATTTCACCTCAGTGATGCTGGTCTCTTCTTTACCACAGCTAATTTCTTAGTTCCAGCTAACCAGCATTGATTGTCCCAGTAGCCCCTGCTATTTTTCACTTTAAAGCCAGAGCAACTTGACCTAAACTGCAGTGTTCTGCTGCTTGCTGCAGTTGGAACATGGCCCGTCCCCTTATTCTATTACCAGCTTTGTTTTCTGACTCTCTCTCTGCCTAGGCTTGGCTTTCCTGGAACTTGCTTTGTAAATTTACCTTATACTCAGAGATCTGCATGCCTGTCTCCTAAGCACCGGGATTAAAGTTGTAGTCCGCCTATCCTGGATTTAAGGTCTTATTCAACCAGAACTTGCTCTGTTCTAGCATGGCCTTGAACTCAGAGATCTGCTTTCCTTTGCTTCATGGGATTAAAGGCTTGTACTACCCTGCCTGAATCTAAATTTAGCTGGGTGGGGTCTTGCTCCAAGGTCATTGCTGCCTTAGTTCAATTTGATATCCTTGAACACAGGATTCAGCTCCATTTTACTTCCTGGTGCCCCTTTAATACTCGAGCCATATATTTTATATTTTTCCTTTCTCAGCTTGTTATGCTTGTTTAAAATGCCCTTCAAGAGAACCAGAGTCTTACCCTCACCTAATGTTTGTGCCCCCTCCAAGCAGAACCATTGTTCATTGAAACAGTTGATGAATGACTTCATGGACAGACCATCTTAATACACACACCATTTCTTATATGAATGTAAACTGTTCCCCATGGGCTGAGGATGGTGACAATCACTTGTGTCAAATAGCTTTGACCATAGCAGGAAATCCGTATCCAAATAATTGTGCCTATAATTCATTCCTTGGCACAGCAGAACTGTCAACTCTTAGCTTAACTACTATGAAGGTAAAATCCTTTGGTGATGTGAGGGACATTGAAGTACAGCCTTATTACAATGAATTCCAATGTCTAAAAATTTTTCTTATTTTGAGTTTCTACCACAGTAAGAGTCAAGATTTTAAGCTCTACTAAAAACAAAATGAACAAGCAAAAAGACTTTATCTTTTTTATGTTCATTTAATAATATGCCCATTATTTTTGTGATTGGTATCAAATATATATTGTGTTGGATATAATAAAAAATAAAATTAAAAATTAAAAAAAAAGCTCTTCATGAGATCTAACCAGAGAACAAAACCTATGATAGGCATTTTTCAAATTTCCTTTATCAATGCAATTAATCTGAGTCTCTTCACCTTAGTGTCAGGCAAACTCTTCAGACAAGGTCAAAAAGTAGCCACATTCTTCACCAAAATACCACAAAAACAGTCTCTGGGCCACACATTGAAATTCTCCACTGAAACCTCTTGGGCCAGGTCTGCACAATTCAAATCACTCTCAGTAACCAAGGTTTTTATATTCCTACTAGGATAGCCCATTAAACCCCATTTAAAGCATTCCACAGCTTTCCAAATCCAAAGTTCCAAAATCCACATTCTTCCAAACAAAAGCATGGTCAGCCCTATTGCAGCAATACCCCAGTCCCTGGCAGCAACTTCTGTCTTAGTTAGGGTTTTACTGCTGTGAACAGACACCATGACCAAGGCAGTCTTATAAGGATAACATCTAATTAGGACTGGCTTCCAGATTCAGAAGTTCAGTTCATTACCCTCAAGGCAAGAGCATGGCAGTATCCAAGCAGGCATGTTACAGAAGCTGAGAGTTCTACATCTTCATCTGAAGGCTACTAGTGGAAGACAAACTTCTAGGAAGCTGGAGTGAGGGTCTTAAGCCCGCACCCACAATGACACACCTACTTCAACAAGGACACACCTCTAAACAGCATCACTCCCTGGGCCAAGCATATACAAACCATCACATCTATCAAACTGTGCAAAAACCACAAGTCTTAAGTAGATCAAGGACCTCAATATAAAACCAGAAATAAAATCAATAGAAGAGAAAGAGGGGAATAGCCTTGAAGGCACTGGCACAGGAGACAACTTCCTGAAGAGAATACCAATAGCTGGGCACAAAGATAATTAATAAATGGAAACTCATGAAACCCAAAAGCTTCTGTAAGGCAAAGGACACCACCAATAGGCAGCCACATAATGGAAAACGATTTCCACCAACTCCTTTTCTGACATTGGTCCCTCTCTGCTGGAGGCTATCTGTGGGGACCTCCGGGCCCAGCCAGGCAGGAGGGTTCAAGTGAAGGGGAAAGAACACAAGCAGGGAAGGAGAAGTGCCTCCACTGCCTCTCTGCTGCCTCTGCTCTGGTAGCTGCGGTTCCTGCGCTGCACTGCACTGCACTGCGCTGGAGCTGGCAGGGGCTGGGTAGCAAGTAGAGTGCAGGGGAGCCTCTGGTGGTGAAAGCTTCAGGAGAGCATTCTCTTCCCAGGCAGTGTTACAGGTCTTGTGACAGATGCTCTCAGACAATGGAGTAATTCTCACATACCTCTATTCCTTCTGGATCAGATCTTATATACAAGTCGGGCGGGGGTGGCGCGCGCCAGTAATCCCAGCACTCTGGGAGGTAGAGGCAGGCGGATTTCTGAGTTCGAGGTCAGCCTGGTCTACAGAGTGAGTTCCAGGACAGCCAGGGCTACACAGAGAAACCCTGTCAAAACCAAATAAAAAAAATTTAAATCCAGATCTTATATACAGTTTTGGGGTGGGGTGGGGTGGGTCTGAAAGCAGGTGCTTCCTACTGGCTTGGCCTGAGACGCCTGAGATCTACATGAAGAGGGGCTTGGAGATGCTGCCCTTATGTGACTGATGGCCACAATTCTTTTAATAGGGGGCTGTGGCTATATGATGGGGCCTGCTTCTGGGAGCAGATGAAATGCCTACTGTCTCTTCAGGGTTTCCAGGGCTTCAAGCCTTATCTCAACTTTACCAAGCTTCCTCTCATGGTCCACTTCCTCACCACAGAGGGCTAATATCCAAATACATAAAGAACTCAAGAAATTAGACACCCACAAACCAAATAATCCCAATTTAAAACAGAATACACCTTAATGGGAGGGGAGGAGCTTAATCTTATTATGGCAACCCAATATGCCATGTTTGTTGATATTCCTGGGAGGTTTGATCTTTTTATGAAGGGAAAGGAGGAATGATAGATTTGGAAGGAAGAGGTAGAGGGGCTGGGAATGGTGGGGAAATGTAATACATGAGAGAATAAATAAATAACTTTAAATGTTAAAATTAGAAAATAAATAACTAAATAAAATTTATCTAGAGAGATAAATTATCTCAACATTTTTTCCAACAATTCTCCTGCTACAAAAAATGTCAACCATCAGGTTTCCAAACATACACATGAGATATACACATGAGACATACACATTAGTCTTCTTTACCTTAATCCATGATCTGAAGATATGTATAATATTTTTTCTTTCAAATAACCTGGATGTCCCTTAACCAAAGAATGGATAAAAAAATGTTGTAAAATTACACAATGGACTATTACTCAGCTATTAAAGACAATGACATAATGAAATATTCAGGCAAATGGATAGAACCAGGAAAAATAATCATCCTGAGGTAACCCAAACCCAGAAAGACAAACATAGCAGTGTACTCACTTATAAGTGGATACTAGCTGTACAGTAAAATGCAATCATGCTATAGTCCTCTGAACTAGAGAGGCTATGCTACAAAGAAGGCTTAAGGGGTTACGCAAGGATCTCCCTGGGAAGAGTAGATTTCACAGGTGGGCTGGAGGCAGGTGGAATTGGGAACAGGAGAGATCAGCTTGGGGGGAAGAAAATACTGGGAGAGACAACTGGAATTGGGGGGCATTTCGTGGATGAGAGGTAAACCTAGAGCAATGAGAAGTCCATAAAATCTATGAGAGTAACCTTAGCAATGTCTCCTAGTAATGAGGTCATGGGGCTTGAACTGACCATCCATAACCAAGTGAGAGTCAAATGGGGGGCATGGGATAAAAACCATGCCGCAAAACCTTCCACCTGCAGTTTGTTCAACCTGGAGGAGATGGGGACTGCATCTAGTAGAATCATCATCAAAACGACAAGAGAGACTTCATCTAGCAACTGATGGGAGCAGATACAGAGTCCCACCATCAAATGTTAGGAAGAGCTCAGGGAGTCCTGCGGAGGAGTCGGTGAAAGGATTAGAGAAATCCATGGGGTCAGGGACACCATGAAAACACTCCTTACAGAATCAACTGGCAGGGATTCATGGGAAAACACTGAGTTAGGGAGCCTGTAGGGGTCTGACCCTCTGCATATACATTATGGCCAAGAAGCTTGTGGTTCTTGTGGAAATCCTAACAGTGGTAGTGGGAACTGTCTCTGATTCTTTTTGCTTACTTATTGGACCCCTTTCCTCCTATTACGTTGCCTTCTCTAGCCTTGATGTGATGGTGTGTGTCTTGTCTTATTGTAGCTTATTATGTTGTGTTTGATTGATGCCCCTGGGAGGCCTCTTCTTTTCTGAGGGGAGTTGGAGGGGGTGTAGATATGAGGGAGAGAAGAGGTCAGGGAGAAAGACTGGGGGAGAGGAGGGAGGAGAAACTGCATTCAGAATTTTAAAGAAAGAAAAGAGTGTCTTTCCTTTAACAGTGTCAGCTCTGATGTTTTTCATACAAGTATCATGTATAATCATTCATTGATATGCATAAGTGAAATGATCACAAGTTATTGAAATAGAAGCTTCTCAGTTACATTAGGTCCCAGTTATTAATTACTGATCTTAGTGCCTGTATTAATGGTGTCTGTACTGATCAGAAAGCCTTTTTATATCACAATGAGTTCAAGGCTATTCTCATTTTCTCTTGAATCACGTTCAGTGTATCTGATTTTATGGTTGAAGTCTTTGAGCTATTTAGAGTTGAATTTTGTACAGGATAACAAATATGTGTCTATTTGGATTCTTCTACATTAAGCCATTCCATTTCACCAGCACCTTTTGTTGAAGATGCTTTCTATTTTCTAGTGTGTATTTCTGATTTCTTTATCAAAAATCGTTTCAAAAATTGTGTGAATTTATGCCTTGGTCTTTAAGTCAATTCCAGTGATCAAAGTGTCTGTTTTTGTGCTAAATTCCATCTTTTTTATTACTAAAGCTCTGTAGTACAACTAGAAATTGGAGATAGGGTTACCTCCCACACTTCTTTTATTCTTCTGGATTGTTTTAGCTACCCTAGCTTTTCTGTGTTTCTAGATTAAGATGAAAATTGATCTTTCAAGATCTATGAAGAATGGTGAAGAGATGCGATATATCTACAAGTGCTTCTGGTAAAATGTCCATTTTTAGAACATGAATATTACCATATTCATAAGCATTGAGATATCTTTCCATCTTGTGATATCTTCCTCAATTTCTTTCTTCAGTATCTTGAAGTGTTTTTCATAACACTCTCTTAATTTGCTTGGATCAAGTTACCCAAAGATTTTTTAATATTATTTGAGGCTATTGTCCAACATATTACTTCCTTAAATTCTTTCTCAGTCACTTTGTTATTTACATATACAAGGGCTAAGGATTGCTGTAAGATAATTTTATATACAGCTATTTTGCTGAAAGTGTCAGCTGTAGGAATTCACTTGTGAAATTTTTAGTCACTTATGTACATTATCATATTATTTGCAAATAAAGATACTTTGTCCTCTTCTTTTCCAGTTTGTATCACCTTGATCTCCATAAGCCCTCCTACTGCCCTAGTGAAGACGTCGTGTTGTATTAAACACATAGGTATGGAGAGAGCAGACTACCTTGTTTTGGTCCGTATTTTAATAGAATTGCTTTGAGTTTCTCTCCATTTAAGTTAATGTTGGCTCTAAGAGTGATAGGTCAGCCCAACAAGCAGCTGACTGAGACAGCAGACTAACACCCAACCAATGGACTGAAGTTGAGAACCCCTTTGGTTGAATTAGGGGACAGCAGAAAGAAGCTGACGAGGAGGGCAACACCAGAGGAAAGCCAGAAGTCTCAACTAGCCCAGACTCAGCTACTCTGAGATCTCTCAGACGCTGAGCCACCAACCAGTCAGCATACATTAGCTGGTGGTACAAGTCCCCACTCCACCCCACCCCTGACCCATATGCAGCAGAAGACTTCCTCGTCTGGCCTTATTGAGAGAAGATTAGCCTAACCCTCAAGAGACTTGAGGCTCCAGGGAGTGGGGAGGCATGGCCAGGGTGGGGTGGGGTCGGGACATTTTCTTGGAGGCAGTCAGAGAGGTGGACTGGGAGGGGGGTTAACAACTAGACTGTAAAAAAATAAAAGTAATAACTAGCTAAAAAGAGTGATAGGTCTCTTTGAATTTCTTATGCGATCTTGATTTAACTTTGGTAAGAAAGTGTATTGAGAAAATTGTCAATTTCTTTTAAAATTTCCACTTTTGTGAAGGACAAATTTTGAAGTATGTCCATTTGGTCTGGACTTCCTTGATGTCCAATATTATGGTACCTTGTTCAATTTTAATTTTGATAATTTGGATATCTTCTATCCACCTTTTTGTTAATTTGGATATGGGTTTGTGAATCTTTTGGTTTTCTCAAGGAACCACCTTGTTTCTTTGGTCCTTTATGTTGTTTCCTAATTTGTTTCTAATTTATTAATTTTATTATTTCTAATTTATTTATTTATTATTTCTAATTTATTTATTATTTCTAATTTATTGTTTCTAATTTCTAATTTATTAAGTTCAGCCATCATTTTTATAATTTCTTGCTATCTACTACTTTTGAGTGTGATATCTTCTTTTTGTTTTAGAACTTGCAGGTGTGCTTTTAAGTTACTAGTATGAGATCCCTTCAATTATTTTATGTTGCCACACAGAGTCACGAAATTGCCTCTTAGGATGGCCATCATTGTTTTCCATCAGTTTGCATATATTGTGTATTCATTTTCATTCAATTCTAGGAAGTCTTAAGCTTCTGTCTTAATTTCTCTCTTCAGTCATTTTTTTTATTCAGTAGTAAGTCATTCAGTTTCAATGAATTTATAAGCTTTCTGTAGTGGTCAAAAGGGATGTAAGGTGTTACGTCAAATTTTTTTATCTGTCGAGATTTTCTTTGTGTCTAAGTATGTAGTCAATTTTGGGGAAAGTTGCAAGAAGCTCTGAGAAGGTATATTCTATACTTCAACTATTTTATAAAAATTTAGTAGGTCCATTTGTTTTATAACATTGGTTAGTTTCAGCATTTCTGTGCTTAGTTTTTGTCTAGATGACCTTTCTACAGGCCAGAGCAGGGTACTAATGTCTACCACTATAGTGGGTGAGTCAATATGTGATTTAAGCTTTAGTGGCACTTCTTTTACAAGGGTGTACCCTTGTGTTTGGTTATAGATGTTAAGAATAACCTTTGTAGCTGGGTGGTGGTGGCACAGGCCTGTAATCCCAGCACTCTGGGAGGCAGAGTCAATTCCAGGACAGCCAGGACTATACAGAGAAATCCTGTCTCGAAACAAACAAACAAACAAAGAATAACTTTTTAAATTTAAATATTTTTTATTAATCATTTTATATACTCCACATTTTATTCCCCACTCTGCCAACCCCTGTCCACCCCCCAAATATTCTACATTCCATACCTCCTCCCTTCCCCATCTCCACATGGATGTTCCCACCCCCAACTCCACTGACCTCTAAACTCCCTGCGGCCTCCAGTCTCTTGAGGTTTAGGTGCGTCATCTCTGGATGAACACAGACCCAGCAGTCCTCTATGTGTGCTCATATCAGCTGGCGGGTGCTGCCTGTTTGGTGGTCCAGTGTTTGAGAGATCCCCGGGGTCCAGATTAGTTGAGACTGCTGGTCCTCCTACAGGGTCACCCTCAGCTTTATTCAGCCTTCTGTAATTCAACAGCAGGGATCAGCTGCTTCTGTCCATTGGTCAGGTGCAAATATCTGCATCTGACTCTTTCAGCTGCTTGTTGGGTCTTCCAGAGTGCTATCATGCTAGGCCCCTTTTGTTGGTGGATTTTCCTTTGATGTACATGTAGAGTCCCTTCCTATCTATTCTGATTCCCTTTGTCTATTTTGTCAGATATTGAAATGGGTTAACTGGATGTCTACATGTAGAAAAATACATATATATCCATATCTATCACTCTGCTCAAAACTCAAGTACAAGTGGATCAAAGGACTCAATATAAAACCAGATACACTGAACTTGTTAGTATAGAAAGTAAAGAATAGCCTTGAGTACATTGGTACAGGAGACAACTTCTGGAACAAAACACTAATACTTTAGGTACTAGGATTGATAATACATAAATGAAATCTTGGGAAATTCAAGATTTTTATAACAAAGGAGTATTGGACTTTTGTCAATGGCTTTCTTTGATTTGTTTAATTTTTTTTTTTTTTACTTATGTCTCTGTTTGAGTGTATCTAGATGTGTGTAGATGCCTTGAGAGGTCAGATGAGGTTTCAGGTCTACTGAAGCTATAGTAAACCATGGTTGTGACTTTAAGGGTTTTGGTAACCAAACCCAGGTCCTCGTAAGAACAGTTAACACTCTTAACCACTAAATCATCTCGCTAACTCATCTTCCCTGCTTTCAGAAGGTGATTTATGTTTTTATTTTATGATTTTCTACACTAAAAATCCCTTTTATAGTACAAAATCCCAGTAGCATGTTTAAAGCCTATTGTTGAATATTCTGTCCTAACCAAAAGTCCAAAGTTTAATTACCAGTTTTTGACAAAACTCAACTCAGAACTCAAACAGCCTTTAAAAAAAAACTCAAACATCCTAACACAATACAACCCAAAGGTTTGTATTAAAGGTTATATCAAACACTAATTTGTTATTTGCATGGCAAAGGTTAAAGGAAGAAAATATTATTTTTTTTATTTTTTTGTAAGTAAATCAAGTCCCAACAGAAGATTGAAAGGAATAAAAAGAATATGTAATAGGCCTGGGATAACAAAACCAATGGGGCAAGAATCCTGGCTATAGTTACCAGAATGAATTTGGTGTCAAGAAAGAAAACAGTCTACACCAATGTACATACCAAATTGAATAGAGAAAAGCCCACAGTGTCTTGACCTCACATAAACTAAAGAAAGCTAGTATTGGTAGAGGTGGCCAGGCCAGTTGTAGAGCAAATACTTTCCAGGAAATAGGAAACTGGTTTCTTAATCTCAGATAAGGGATTTGCATGTGTGATGATCTATATGGCAGTGAACTGGAACTAGAGGCAACGATACAAAGGTATAAATTTCAACATTCCTTTAATGAATGAATGTAAGTTCATTCAATTTTTTTAATGTTTTCTATTTGTAGTAACTTGAACATATCATCTTGAGTGAGGTAATCCATACCCAGAAAGACACAAATGGTATATATTCACTTATTAAGTGGATATTAGTCATAAAGTTCAAGATAATCATGCTACAATACACAGGCCAAAAGAAGTTAAGTAATAAAGAGGTTACCCAATTATTTTAACCTTTTCTATTTGTAGAACTAGGGATCTCAGGGCCTTCACATGTTACACAAGTTTTCTACCACTGAGACACACACTCAGTGCCTCACCGGGGAGTTCTGGCAGAGGCGCTATCCATGAGCAGTAATCTCGGTCCATTACTGACTGATGCTAGATTAGCATTTTACTCCTGAGCTACATCCAGCCCTTTTACTTTTTATTTTGAGATACAATCTTGCTAAGTGACAGGTTAAACCTGAACTGTCCAGGAAATTATGGAATTTGGAATTCTCCTGTCTTGGCGTCCCAGGTAGTAAGGATAATAAACTGGCACTGCCATACGATTTAACATTCTTTGTTTGTTTGTTTGTATTTGTTTTTCTCAAGAAAGGGTTTCTCTGTATAGCCCTAGCTGTCCTGGAACTCACTCTGTAGACCAGGCTGCTCTCGAACTGAGAAATCCACCTGCCTCTGCCTCTCAGAGTGCTGGGATTACAGGCATGTTCCACCACCGCCTGGTGATTTAGCATTCTAACATCAGGATTCTTGTTTGCGAAGTTAACTAGTTGGTTTAACTTAAACAATAGAAAACCTGAGAGCCTGCAAAAACTAAAGTACCAGGTTCATAAACTGGGTCACACCTCAAGGAAACAATGATGATAGAACTGGTGCCAAGTTTGATCAGAGATAGCCTAAACTGCCAAAAAGACTGTGAAATGATCACCAAATTATTCTTCATTTCTTTATAAACTCTCAGTGTGGGTTTAGCGTGACATCTCCACACTAGACATTAAGCTCCCTGGTGTTGTGGGTATCCAGCAGAGAGGATTGCTTGGAGGTGGATTTGAGCCAATAGGAAGTCCTTATTAGGTATCCAGCAACTCCACTGTGTATGCAGGATCCCAGGGTAGCCCTGAGTCTCAGTCTGAGTGAGATTTTAAGCACAAAACAGAACAAACAAACAAAAGAAAACAAAAAAAATATTCTGGGTTGACACACTTCAGTTAACAAGAACTCTTGGCCAGAAACGGAACTACAGAAGCCACACAAAAGCAATGTTAGTACATTTAGAGACTTTCCCAGAACTATGGACATTGATGGATTATTTCTTTGTTTTCATTTTGGAAAGTGGTACTGACTATGTGTTGAGTTTTATTGCTTGCATAGTATTTTGCATTATGGAGTCAGTTTTGATAAAGGTCTTGGGGGCCTAGTAAGGTCTGGGGCCATGTTACATTCCCCACTGGTCTTAGTGAATGAGTCAAATTGTGGACTCATCCTGCTCAAAAGAGGTATATTGATTGTAAGGATGATTAACTTCACTGATAATTGGCCGTACAGCTTAAGATGCAGAACTCTGTCATTAATCCAAGCAGAATGATTAGAAGCACAGCCAGTGCTGAGAGCAGAGTAGTTAGCCAAGGGGACCAAGAGAGCAAAGACTGCTATCGATGATTTGATTTATAACTTTGCTTCTTTCTGGTTTTGGCATTACTTTTTGTTTGTTTGTTTGTTTTTGTTTTTGGTTTTTTTCCACTTATACCTGATCAGTTAGCATAGAAATGATAGGTTCTCTCCAAATCCATACATAATTTTCTTTATCTCATAAGAAGCAACTCTAAGCATCTTTGATTTTGTAGAACCATTTCTGCAAGGTACTATAACTGGTTTTTTTTTTTTTTTTTTTTTTTTTTTTGGTTTTTTGGATTTATTTTTTTTCCGAGACAGGGTTTCTCTGTATAGCCCTGGCTGTCCTGGAACTCATTCTGTAGACCAGACTGGCCTGGAACTCAGAAATCTGCCTGCCTCTGCCTCCCAGAGTGCTGGGATTACAGGCATGCGCCACCACCACCCGGCTCTGTTTTTTCTTTCAGAAAAAAGAAACTTTTAATACCTCTGGGTTCCTGTCTACTGAGTTTGGAAAGCATTTGAAGAGGCACATTAAATAAAAGCATCAGTACATGTCCAGCAAGTGGTCTCATGGGTTGGTACTACTGTTGTTATGAGTTAATGTATAAGACAGAATAGTAGGCATCAGAAGAAGGGGAAATGCCAGGGTTAAAGATGTTGGATGTTAGACAAGTTTCCGTCCCCTGGAAGTCCTTTAATATTAATTTTTGCTGCCTCCATTCTCAGTCAGCTTTGTCGGTCAACAGGCTGACAGTATAATTAGTTCCTACTGCTATGTAGTATGGGGGCTGCTTGTCTAAGTGTAACCAGCAATCCTGATGTATTTTAGGCTGGAGATGATTAACTCTGTCCCCAGGGTCTTTTCCTGTGACATAGAGTCTGATCCCCAAGGTTTTTGTTTTGTCTTTCTTTCTCTTTCTTTCTTTCTTTCTTTCTTTCTTTCTTTCTTTCTTTCTTTCTTTCTTCCTTCCTTCCTTCCTTCCTTCCTCCCTCTTTCTTTCTTTCTTTCTTTCTTTCTTTCTTTCTTTCTTTCTCTCTCTCTCTTTCTTTCTTCTCTCTCTCTCTCTCTCTCTCTCTCTCTTTCTTTCTTTCTTTTCTTTTTTGGTTTTTTGGATTTGTTTTTTTCCGAGACAGGGCTTCTCTGTTTAGCCCTGGCTGTCCTGGAACTCACTCTGTAGACCAGGCTGGCCTCAAACTCAGAAATCCACCTGCCTCTGCTTCCCAGAGTGCTGGGATTACAGGTGTGCACCACCACCGCCTGGCTTTGTTTTGTTTTCAAAAGACCAGAATGTTTCTTTCATAATTTTTAGACTTTTAATTTTATGACTATTGGATATAGTTTCTTATGTATTTTGGGGGAGGGGGATTTTTTCTATATATTCATTTGTATATTTTCAGGAAAGCCTCTGTTTTATAATCCCAATTTTTGTAATGGAAACTCCCTTGTTCCTGGCAACTGGGCAGCGGTGGGGGGGGCAGCCTCAGGGAATGAATAGAATTATTAACTTTTATTCCTATTCCAAAAGATAAACTCCCATATCTATCCTATATCTGTCCCTTTTTTCAATATAACCAGACACTTAGAAGTAGGCATCAGTAAGTAAAGGTCAAGATGCAATATTGGTTTCTTGTCTCTAGCTTCTTCTCTATCTGTCTTTGTCTGTTCAATGGTCCAGGCCTGAGAGTAGAGGGGTGTTGCACCACAACTCTGTGTTTATACCAAACACAATACTCAGGAGCAAGTAGAGGGGCAGAAGTGGAAGGGCCTTGGGCCCACTGAGGCCTTGATCTTAGTATGTCCATAGGCCGGGAGACAACCCATCTGGCAATAGTGTCTGTAGTTTCTGCTTTCTTAACCTGGTGTAGTGAATTCATAGTTTAATGCTAGCTACCTTCACAGCCATAGAAGTAGAGATAATCACTATGTAGTATCCTTTCCAGATTGCTTCAGCTGTCCATTTGGCTACCTGCTTAATCCACACAGTATCACCATACTCAAAGGAAGGAAAACTACTGGTGGTGGACTCAGAGTTCAGCTGAGGCACTTGGATAGTTTTGAATAGCCTTTATGGAGAACTGGAGAGCCTCTAGTGATTTGAAAAGGAATGATTAGAGAGCTCTGTAGGAGAGCTCTTAGAATAATCACATGGGGGTGGGTATTCCTCCCTATATGGGATGCAGAAGACTGAAAGCAAAGCAAAAGGAGGCAGTCTATCTACTCTTCACTGGACTCCAATGATTGTTAGAGTTTCCTTTAATATCCTATTTATTTTTACCTGCCCAGAATTCTGTGGTTTCTATGCACAATAAAGTTTTCAATCTATGTCTAAAACTTTTAAAGCTATTAATTTAGAGGTTTTAGTTATGAAAACAGGGCCATTGTCAGACTCCATTGCTAAGGGGAAGTCAGGTCAAATCAACAGACCATTTCTGGATGTGGTGGTTTGAACAAGAATTCCTCTGATTGGCTCATGTATTTGAGTTCTTTTTTTTAAAAATTTTTATTTTCTATATTCTTTGTTTACATTCCAAAGGATTTCCCCTTTCCCAGTTCCCCCCCCACCATACGCCCCATAATTCCTCTTCCCCCCAACTATTCCCCAATCATCCCCCCCCCCTATGATTTCTCTGTTCTGGGTCTACAAAACTGGATCCAATCTTTTCAGGCCCAGGGTCCTCTCCTTTCTTCTTCTTAGGAATCATTTGACTTGCTAATTGTGCCTTGAGTATTTAGGGCTTCTGGGCTCATTAATATCCACTTATCAGTGATTGCATTTCATGTGTATTCTTTTGTGATTGGGTTAACTCACTTAGGATGATAGTTTCCAGATCTAACCATTTACCTACAAATTGCATGAATTCATTATTTTTAATTGCTGAGTAGTATTCCATTGTATAAATATACCACATTTTCTGTATCCATTCCTCCTTTGAGGGATATCTGGGCTGTATTTGAATTCTTAAGGAGTGGCATTAGGAGGTGTGGTCTTGTTTGAGTAGGTGTGACCTTGTGGGAGGAAGTATGTTGCTGGAGGGTGGGCTTTGGGGTTTCAAAAGTCCAAGCCAGGCTCAGTTTCTCTCTTTCTTCCTGCTGCCTGTGATCCAAGGTAAAACTCTCGGCTATTCTCCAGTACCATGGCTTCCTGCATGCCGCTGTGCTTCTCACTATGATGACAATCGACTAATCCTCTGAAACTGTAAGCAAGCCCCAGTTAAATTAAAGAGTTGTCATGGTGATGGTGTCTTTTCATAGCAATAGAACATTGACTAAGACAGATGTTGATAATAGGGACTGGGATATTGCAGTACCTGACCATCCTGGTGTTTGGAAGAATATGGAATACTTTAGGACTGTGAACTAGAAAAGCAACTGGACACTTTAAGTGGGGCCTAATGAGCCTTTGCAAAATGTTGGGGCCAAGATCATGAAGTTTCAGAGAAGAATATTAGTAAATGGGCTAGAGATTATTCTTGTGATATATTGGCAGAGAATTTGGTTGCTTTTGCCCTTGTTTGAAAGCTCTGTCTGAGGCTAAATTGAAGAGCTTTGAATTAACTGCATTTGGTAAAGGAGATTTCAAAATAGTCCAGTATGTACTGTGTAATGTAGTTATTAGTGACCAGCCTTATGCAGATCTAAAATAAAAAGGAGCAACCTGAGCACTGAAAACTATAAAATGTACAGTTTGATGTTGAGGTTTTGTCTTTTACTGTCTATTATAATGTGAAGTGCAGTTCCCACGACCTGGAGTCTGCATGTAGACCCCATGACTCTGTCCCCAAATTGTATCTGATTGGCAAGTAAAGATGCCAATAGCCAATAACCAAGCAGAAGAGACAGAGTGGGTTTAGGTTTTTGGGTTGGAAGAGAACTATGAGGGGAAAAAGAATGTGCAAGAGGAGGAAGGAGAAGGCACCATGAGTTAAGAATTAAGAGAACATGGCCGTATGGGCTGGCCAATTAGAATTAAGAACAGCCCAGATGAAGCATAGTGCATTCTAAGTAATAACTCAGGGTTATTGACAGAAAAGTAGATTCTCACAGCATAGAGGACAGGCAGCTGCACATCTTTTGTATTGTTCGACGCTTATCGTAATAGAAAGGCTGTGTGTGTGTGTTTTTATCTGGAAACTAAATAATCTAAGATGGGGTAGAAACCCAGGGCTAGGAGGACTAGAAAGTATAACTGGGCTAAGTCCAGAGCTCTGAGAGATAAACGTGTAAAGAAAATCCTGAGGCTGCCGGGCGGTGGTGGCACAGGCCTTTAATCCCAGCACTTGGGAGGCAGAGGCAGGCGGATTTCTGAGATTGAGGCCAGCACGGTCTACAGAGTGAGTTCCAGGACAGCCAGGGCTACACAGAGAAACCCTGTCTCGGAAAAAAAAAAAAGAAAGAAAGAAAAATTTTCTTTCTCCAAAACGTACTTACTCTTATCCTCTACCTATAATAATGTGCTTCAATATCTTCTAAAGTCTAGGTGCTTACAGGACAGCTCCAGAGAAGCTCTAGGAAAGCTCAAGAGAAGAAACCTTCAGATGCTCCAATCTCCTCTCAGACACAGACAGCTTCTCCTGGACCTGTTCATTCTGACCTATCCTCAGATGGCTTCACAGACCCTGGACAGCAAGGAAACAGCCAACTCTTCTAAGACTGGACAAACATTCCCCATACCCATTCCTCTAGGTTCCCCAGAGACACGTCACTCCAATGTCAGCATGAAGCAGCCCAATATATCCACAACCCTAATCCTGCTTCACCATCACCTTTTTTCTAATTTTCCTTTTTTTTTTTTAAAAAAAAAAATTAAACCAAAACAGGGAGATGTTAGGATTCTGTCTAAGCTCCACCCCCACAGTTACCTGGCAACAGCCAGGTTTGGCCCACTATAAAAGGGATTTCTTGCCCCTCCTCTCTCTTACTGTTATCCTCTTACTCTCTTGTTCTCTCTTCCCCTCTTTGGGCTCGTCCCTTCCCCATTTCCTTTCTCCCTCTCTCCATATGGTCATGGCCAGCCTCAACTTCTCTACTCTCTCCTTCCCTCTGCCTTTCTCTGCCTGTATTACTTTCTTAACTTCCCATGCCACAATAAACTCTACTCTATACTATACTGTCCTTTGTGGTCCCTCAGGGGGAAGGTATACTTTGGCATGGGCTCTCTGGGCCACCCCCCTCCCCTCACCTCATCACACTCCTTGGAACATATCTTTTTTTAAAGGTTTATTTATTTATCATATGTGAGTACACTGTAGCTTTCTTCAGACACACCAGAAAAGGGAATCAGGTCTCTTTACAGATGGTTGTGAGCCACCATGTAGTTGCTGGGATTTGAACTCAGGACCTCCAGAAGAGCAGTTAGTGCTCTTAACCGCTGAGCCATTTCTCCAGCGCAGAATATATGTTATCTCTTTCTCTTTGTATGATCACAACAATGCCTTTTCCAGACTTACCTTCTCTGTAAGTGGCAGACCAGGTGACTTTTAATTGGTGTCCTTAAGGGAAACAAGGGGTGTTTAATTAGGGGTGGAAGTGTCAGACTCTTCCCAAGAGTTAAACAGGAATTGATCAAAGGGAGTCCTGGAGCCCTGGAACATCTCATGTTGCAAACCCTGGAGGAGCTCCTTGACCACTGCATTCTTTCCTGCTCCAAGGATCTCTGAGAGCCCCAGTGTCTCAAGATCTTGTCTCGGGGATCTCAATGGGACCTCCAGAAATGTTCTGGGGCATTTACCAGAGAAGAATGGCTAGACATGGATTTAAGCCAAATAGAAGTCTGTATTAGTCAGCTATTGACTACAATGAGAGTTCAAGATCCCAGCATAGCCCTGAGCCTTGCTCACCATGAGATTTTAAGCACAAAAACATTCTGGCTTGATATACCTCAGTTAACAAGAACAGTTAGCCAGAAATGGGACTTCAGAAGCCAAAAGGCAATGTTAGTACATTCAGAGACTTTCCTAGAACTATGGGCTTTGATGAATTAGTCCTTTGTTTTCACTTTGGCATTTGGGGTTCTCTGTGTGCTGAACTTTATGGCCTGAAAGGGACTTCCACCATGGAGTCAGTTGTACAAAGATCTGGGGTCATGTTATACTAAAAGTCAAGTATCTATCATTATGTCCCCAATTGCTCACTGTAGGACTCCTCACTAGCACTCACAAAATAGAGAAATTTCAAAAGAAGATAATAATTCAATATCTCAATGAGAACCTGTTCTGGGAGGGAAAGATGTCTTAGTGGCTAAGAATGCATACTGCTCCTGTAGAAGACGAAAGTTCAATTCCTAGCACCTATATTGGGCTGCTCACAACTACATATAACTCTAATTTCAAGGAATCCAACATCTCTGGTCTCCTCAGGTTCCTGAACTTATAGGTACATACATATACACACTGACACACTGGCACACACACACACACACACACACACACACACACTTAAAAATAAAATAAAAATTAGAAAAAACTTAGTCAAACAAATTTGTAATAGAGCTATTAAACAGTATTAATGGTAAAAAGGGTATGTCATTATTATATGTATTTAATAAACTTCTATACCTAGAAAATGTGGAAATAACTAGAAAGGCAACTAAGTCACTGCCATGTCTGGTCATACCAATGCATTTCAATTTACTGCTATTTATATTTGGAACAAGATACTACTTCTTGTGAGGAAAGATCTTTTAAGTTATATCCCCAATTATATGCAAAAGAAAATTTCTCCAGGGATCGGGGAACGGGTCAGTGAGTAAAATGTTCACTATACAAAATTGAGCACCTGAATTCAGATCTCCGGAACCATACCAAAAGCCTGGAATGAATGACATTTGTAAACCCTTCACTGAGGAGCCAGAAACAGTATCATCACTCAGCTTCTCTGCCCTACCAACCTAGTCGAATTGATGAGATCAAGATCTGTAGAGACCCTATCTCAGAGAAGAAGACAGAGAGTAACTGAGAATGACATCAGATATGTCACTCACTAGACTACACAAACATAGACACACATGCAAAGACACACAAATCTCCAGGCTTTGTCAAATCTCTGGGGAGAAAAACACAAGTGTCCCTGTAATTGTCCTACATGATTGACTCATAAAAACTAATGATTTTCTTGCACTAGAAAGTGACCAGGTAGTCGGGCAGTGGTGGCACACGCCTTTAATCCTAGCATTGAGGCAGAGACAGGCAGATTTCTGAGTTTGAGGCCAGCCTGGTCTACAGAGTGAGTTCCAGGACAGCCAGGGCTAGAGAGAAACCCTGTCTCAAAAAAACCAAAAACTAAAAGATGAAGAAGAAGAAGAAGAAGAAGAAGGAGGAGGAGGAGGAGGAGGAGGAGGAGGAGAAGGAAATGACCAAGTGAGAAATGATAATGGTAAAATATTTTGTTCATATTTAGTCATATCAAAAGTCACATTAAATCTGGAATAGTCTTGTGTAAGGTTGATTTATCATAAGATTATAATTAGTGTAAAGAACTTATATTTTATGAAATCGAAGAACCTGATTACATTTTTTTTCTTTTGTAAATTGTCTCAAGATTTTTAGGTAGGTGATCACATTATTGTTAAAAGGTGATATTTTTATTTAGCTTTAAAAGAAAAGATTTTGTGTGTGCATGTGTGTGTGTGTGAGAGAAAGAGACAGACAGACAGACAGACAGACAGAGACAGAGAGAGACAGCATGTATTCACATGCCATGTAGATATTGGGGATCAAAGTAAGTTCTTGAGGCTCGCTGGCAGCACCTTTTATCTGATGAACCAGCTCTAGGCACCATGATTCTTACAAAACATTTCTGCTCAAATTTAGATTCTTGGGGTACTTTTTCCCATTCTTGATTATTTTCTCTGTTTTTGAAAATTTTACATTTTATTTCCTCATTAGCCATTATTCTAAACATTAAAATTTGCTCACCTAATACAACTCTGAAGTTAATTTAGTCAACCAACCACAAGGTAAATATCAGAATACACTTTGTTTAGACACATTCAACATTTTCTTTTTCTTATTTAAATGTATCTTATTTTTAGAGTCTCCCAGTCACGTTTAATATTCTAATTATTACCAATAGTGAAATAGGATGGATAGCATTAGGGGAGATTAAGTGATATAGCCATCTTGGTGATGAAGGTTACTAAGAAGAATTAATCATATGATTTTGCTAATAAAGTTATTTTCTTTGAAGTTTAATTAGTGAGAGAAAATATGTGTTGAGGGCAATACACATTCCTTCTTGTTTTCTTTGTCTCTGCACTCATTTTGTCTTAGAAAAAAATTACTATAAGACTTTTACACATGATTTTATTTTTACTTCAAGAAAGCTGTCAATATTTTGCAAATTCATCCTCATCGATGTGCAGACTTTTCAAACAATACCTTTTCTTAAAGACATATGGCGTAAATAAAATTAATGACTAAAACATTAGTTATTAAAGATTATTTTCTTTAGTGAGATGAAAGCTACAACCAAGCAGTTCTACAAAGTCTGCCTATCACAAAATCCATCTCTAATTCCACCTTATGTATTCTTTATAGGTTCTTATTCTCATATTTTTTTCTATCCCTTCTTGGTCCCAAGATTTCAAAACCGTCCCTGTAAAGGTACTTGTTCTGAGCCTATCCTATCATGCTAACACTGGAGGTGGAGGCAGGAAGAAAGTTCAAGGCCATCCTCAGCTACATAGTGCATCTGTATCTAGCCTGGACTACATGAGACCCTGACTCAAATGCAAACTAGCAAAATAAAACAAAATTTCAAAAGCCAGACATAATCATCTATGTCTGTCATCAAGCCAGTCCTAGAATAATAACAGAACTGGAGCTATGGCTCAGTGCTTAAGAGCTCTGGCAGCTCTTCCAAAGGACATATTTGGTTGTCAGCATCCACAAGGCTGCTCACAAACCCTCTTTAACTACAGTCATAGAGGATAAACATCCTCTCCTGGCCTCCATGGACACGTGTACATATGTGGTACAAGGACATCCACTCAAGCAGACACACACAAAAGTACTAACTCTTAAAAAAAATGAAAGAAGAAAAATTGTCTCAAAAAACAAGAGTGGGAAGTGGGTAAGTAATTGTTGGTCAGAGGAGAATGGAAACGATGTGCTAAAGACACAGTATATACTCATAAGAAAATAAGAAAGAAAACAGAACAAAGGAGATAAAGATTTGTCCTTACTGTTTTGGGAAGACCTATCTCCAGGCACTGCCTTCTAGCATAGGCATTCTTGCAGCTGAAACCTATAGTTTTAACAAGGTGAGAGGATAAAAGAGGAAATCCCAGCACTTGGGAGGCAGAGGCAGGCGGATTTCTGAGTTCGAGGCCAGCCTGGTCTACAAAGTGAGTTCCAGGACAGCCAATTGATTTCATAACCCGAATACATTCTTGAGTCTCATGGCCTAAACAAGTCCCATCAGGACGCTTCTCACAAACCTGTTCACGAGGACTGTCATCCCAGCTCTGTCCATGAAGCCCCTTCTCCCAACTCTATCCATGACTTCCATCCTCCCAACCTTGTTGCCCCAATCTTATCCATAGGGTACCCCCACATTTGTCTCTTCCCAATGGTGTCTATAAGGCCTTTCTTTCCATCTTTGTTCTAAAGGCTACTCCTCTTACCCTAGTCTGTGGAGTCCATACTTTCAAGACTGGCCCCAAGGCTGCTTCCCATAAGGTCTTTAGGTTCTTTGTCAGATCTTTGTCCTTCAGTCTTCTCCTTCCAACTCTTTTTTTTTATGCCCTCCAACTGTGCCCATGAGTTGCTGTCTCCAGATTCTGTCTTTATGCCCTCACCCAACCCTGACCACAAGGCCCCATCTCCCAACTCCGTTGCATTGAAGACAACTTTAAAAATAGTCTTATTAGAGGAGGGACTCATTTGATATAGCACTAACTTGGTATAAGTGTGTGTGTGTGTGTATGTATGTGTGCATGTGTGTATGTGTGTAAGCAAACAGGCATATTTCTACCAGCTGCAGAGAAGCTTTGTCCAAATCTTAATCAGCTCTCTGGCTGGCTTAGGCCCAACCAACAGAGATTCCCTAACCATATCACATCCAAGCAAGGCCAACTTAGTTGTCAGACTTAGACAATCAGCGGTTTACCTGTTAGATTTTTGTTCAGGGATGAAGCCACCTGCTCCCTGCTGTCTACTCCCTACTGGGTTAAGGTCTTAAAATTCTAGTTCATAACACTGCCTGATACACGGAGCATTCTTTGTTCAAATGAGAATCACTATTTTGTCAAGGCCAGCGAGGTGGCTCAGTGAGTCTGTAAAGGTGTGTGGTACGAAGCCTGAAAAACTGAAGTCAATCTCTGGGAATCATAATGGAAGGAGAAAAGTAACTTTTAAAAGCTGTCTTCTGACCCCTACACATGTGCTCCTCTATGTACAGACATAAGTACATCTATACATATAAAATACTACAATAATTTGATATGTCATAGGTTGTTATTTTGTGTGTATGTGCTCTCATGTGTTTATTTATTTTATATGTATACATGTGTTCATGTCCTTGTGCTCCTGTGGAGGAAAGAGGAAAACTCTTGGTTTTCTGCCTTCTGCTTCTACAAGGTGGATCCCAGGGATCAAGCTCAGGTCATCAAGATTGCCAGCAAGCATAAGCATTCACTGCCTGAAACACCTCCCTGGGCTAACGTTGTTTTCTTAACCAGTCAGTGTGCAATATTCAGACCCAATTTTGTCAAGATCCAGTGTAATCTCTAGAAGGGATTGACTAAAGCCTTTGTTGTGACTGCTGGGAAACTTGGGTTTTCCTACTGCCAGGTCCTCCTCTCTTTGCTCTGCCCCTGACCTCTGAGTCTGAGCTGCCTCTTTAATCCTGCGAACTGTGATCTCTGCTTCCGAGCCATGCTCCTCCAGAGCCACCTGCACCCGCCATGCTCTCCCAAGCACTACTGAGTATTCCAGCCTCTCGCTCCTGCAAATACATAATAAACACACTTCCTCTGAATGGGAAGGTGTTGACGTTAACTGAAAACAGACAAGGTTTTTCTTTCCAACTTAAAACTTTCAAATGCTTAAATTTGAAAATGGGTCTGATCTAGTGTCCACTGCATCCACAGAAGTTGGAGTCCAGAAAAAAAAAAAAAACCTTCAAGTGGATAACTAGTGTATCAATTTCTTTCCAAGAAACTTGGGTGAGGCCAAGATAAACAGAAAATATAAAATTGGAGCATGTGCTGAGACCAAAAAAAAAATCTTTATTTTAAATTATATTCATTTACTATTATTGTGGAGGGCACTTGTGTGTCCACAAGTGTCGGCTGGTTCTCCTTTGTTTCCCATGTGGCTCTAAGGTTTCTGAATTTCAGTTGTGAGACATCACATTTGCCTTTTAAATATGTGTTCTGCAGACTGAGCATTTTGCTGTTGCATGGCAAATGCTTTTTATGTTAAATCTTCTTACTAGCCCTTAATTGATGAATTTATTTAAAATTTAAAGTACAACTAAAATATTTTAATTATGCTTATATGTGGGATATATGCATGGATATGCTTGCAAAGCCATCTTGCCAAGTAGCACTCGACACCCAAGGGCTGATGGGAGTGAGAGATTCTGAACCACGGGGGTTGGAGATGCGTGGTACAAATCCTGGGTCCTGAGTTTCAAGGACAGATATGGCTTTTAGGTTCTGTGTGAGTTGGACCTTTGTGAAGCAGAGAAGAGCAACAGTTGTCCCCATGACTTCCTGATAAGAATAAAGGCTTCATGTCTTCCAGAATTGTGCTCCCTTATCCCACCAGCTTAAACTAGTGACAGACTAATCTCTAAATAACCTACTTGACATCCACCTCTCCCTCCGTTCCCTCATTTAACAAATATCTCCCTGATCCCTGCTCTGAGCCACACCTGTGTTGAGCGATACTCAGGATGAAGAGGTGACTCAGAGGCAGGCTATTCCCTCAGAGTGCTCTGTCAGACACAACAGAACCTAGCTGCATCCAAGCCAGGACGAGGGATCGGCGGGACCATGGATGGGATACAGCAATTCAGGACACCTAGTCTGTGTCCTAGGTGTCCTGAATTGCTGTATCCCATCCATAGTCCCGCTGATCCCTTGAGATCAGAGACTGAGAAAGGGTACTTTTAAATCACCTGTCAAGCTGTGTGCAGAAGTCAAAATGTGCCAAAGTCAGTACTAGCATATTTTCACAGACACAGATTAAGTCCTTTGGGCTTCTACCTATTGGGAACACCACGTCCTAGTGAGCTGGAGTTTTAGCTCTCAGGTAGAGTGCTCAGGGTTTGCCATACATGAGGCTCTGACTTTGACTCCTGCCATGGCAGAACCTGGGTCCCTAACTTTTACATGCAGACTAATACCTGTTTCAGAGAATAAGATGTATGCTAAAAAATATTCTCTATAGCAGTGATTCTCACTCTTCCTAATGCTGTGACCTTTTAATACAGTTCGTGTTGTGGTGACCCTCCCCCCAACCATAAAACTATTTTCATTGCTACTGACTAATTGAAATTTTGCTACTGTTATGAACTGTGAGGTAAATATGTGACATGCAGAATGGTCTCAGATGACCTCTGTGAAAGGGTTATTCAGTCTCCAGAGGGGTTACAACCCACAGGTTGAGAACCTTTATAGAGACTACGAAACCTGGGAAGTGTCCTTGTTTCTTTCAATTGAGTATGTGTAGTGATTGCCAATGCTATCTGTAGTATTCCCTCTATTGGCAGGGAAATGAGATTTGCTCCAACATCTTTATCTGAAACCATTAGTACTGAACCTCCTATAGAATATATACTTAGTCTTTTGTCACATATGTTTATGACAAAGTTTAGGTACAGTAAGAAAGAAAATGCTAAGAATCCTAGGAGAGTTGTGATAAAGGCCAGCCTAGACGACCTAGTGAAACTTTAAATAAATAAAATACAAATAAAATAAATCTTAAAACAAACTAAGACAAGCTGAAAGGGCTGCTCAGTGCTTAAGAACACGCATTGCTTTTGAAGATAACTGATGTTGAGTTCTCGGTACCCATGCTGGGAGATTCGCAGCTGCCTAACTCGATTCCCAATAGCTGATGCCCTAAAGCTCCTTGTCTCTGTGGCACCTGCACTCATATGCATCTTAGTCAAAGTGAGTGAGAGTCTGTCTAAAGCCAAAAACAAACAAACAAACAAACAAAACAACTATTACGAGAGGCTGGGGCAACAGAAATCTTGCCTAGCATGTCTTTAAGAACTGTATTCAATTGCCACACACACACACACACACACACACACACACCCCGTAGTATATTTGAATCGACACAATGTTTTTTAAAAGACCCTGTCTCCTATTTCACTTCATAAGTTATAGATAAATAAAATGGTAAATAGTCACTAATATGAATGAATATAAGGCAACTTTGGAGTACTCCATTTAAAAGGGTGAAAATAAAAGTGATCCTCGCCAGGGAGAAAAATGAAAATATGCTTAAAGACATATAAGATTCTCTGTCTACTCCACTAATGTCCGTAGGTGCTGACAGGCTGCCCACAGTACTCCCTTCCATATTCTCCGGCCTCTTCTCTCTCCACCATTTCGGAACCCCAGTTTCTGCATCTCTTTTCCTCTTCTCCCTAAGTACCCACAAGCCCTTACATTCTCCACTCCTTCTTGGTCCTCGGCCCTGCCAAGGAGAGAGGAGGCTTCCCTCTCAGAACCCATACTCTTTCTTTCCAGGTCACCCAAGTCCCCAGAGAGGTCTGACAGTCAGATTTGCCCCATCTCCTCCTCTTTTGCTCAAAAGGTTCCTAGGCACCCCGTCAGCTTCAAGCAACTTCATTCTGAGCTTGGCCTTGAACACGTTCAGAACTGCCCGCCCACTCGCCCTAGCCTGGGTTGCGCTTCCGGTCTCTTGGTCCCTAGTCACAGTGGACCTCTTTGTTATCCCCTGCTATCACCTCAGATCCTGCCTTTGGGCTTTTGTCTAAACTGTGCCCTTGGACTGGACCTCCCTTACAGCTACCTTCAGCAACTGGATCTAACTTCTGGTTTTTTTTAAGGTCGCACCAGCAGCCACGCCTTCTTGGCGGATCGTCTGCAGACTGCTGCAGGGTGGGTTTCTATCTGCCGGTCCACCCATCCCCTCTCATCTCGGTCTTTGATCTCGGACCCCCACCCCCACCCCCCACCTCAGGCACCCTCATCACCCCGGACAGCCTGCGGCTGGGTCTGATTCCTCCATCAGATCGTGAGCTCCGTGTGCAAGGGCAGATATGGGGGTCTGATTCACCTTTGAGTTCCAGTGCAGAGGAGGGGAGGAACACTGCGCAGGAGACGGTGGGGGGAGGGCGAAAGGGGTGGGTGGGATTGCAGCCCCTGGTTGGAGAAGGTGCAGAGAGGGAGAGAGGAGAGGGAGAACACACCCATCCAGAAAGGGAGAAAAACAGAACGAAAAGATTGCAAGAACCTTCGCTAGCAAAATGGTTGAAGATGCAGACGGGGAAAGGCTGAAAGGGCAGATAGAAGAGAGGCCAGGGAAAAAAAGAATGACATGCGGGTGAGGGACAAGAGGGAGGAGGCCTAGAGTCTGGAAGGGGGGGAGAGATGGAGGGAATCGAAGGGTAGAACGCTACGGAGACTGAACGGACACTATCCGAGGAGGAGGAGGAGGGAAGGAGGGAGTCTGCCTCCACTACCTCCCGGCCTCTCTTTTGTCCCTTCCCTTCTCCCTGCGTCATGTTCCCCTAGCCCGGCCTCCCCTCCCGCTCCCTCCTCCGCCCTGCTCCTCCTCCCTAGGGCTGGATGGAATTTTTTCCCCTGGACCCGGGCCAGCTTCGGGGCAGGGGGGGTGGGGTGGGGTGGGGGGAAGCCAGGCCGGACTGGGCTGGGCGGTGGGGAGGGGCCGGGCAGGGGCCCCCCGGGGAGGGGGCCGGTCCGAGGCCACGCTGCCCGCGGGGTCCAGGGCGGGGGAGCCGGGGAGCTCAGTGCCGGGAGGGAGGCACCGGCCGGAGGCAGCAGGCGACCGGGGGCGGAGGATGGCGGGGCTGGAGGGAGGAAGAGGAGAGGCCGCGGGCGGCTGAGGAGGGAGAGGATGGAGAAGCTGGGGCTGGGGCTGGAGGAGGACACTGGGTCCCCGCGACGCTGGAGCTGCGGAGCGGTGAGTCTGCGGAGCCGGAGGGGGATGGGACCTGGGCCGGACTCCAGGGTCCCCAAGGGAGGAGGCAGCTAGCCCGGGCCTGGAATTCTGGCTTCTGGCTTGGATGGCGAAGTAGTGGCGGCGGTTGTGGTACTGGGGGGGAGGGGGTGCGGGGTGGGGTGGGGGAAGGCAGGGTGGAGAGCTGGGAGTCCAGACTTGTGAATCTCTGATGGAAGGAGCTGGAGGTCTAGATTCTGAGGTCTCTGGGTCTCAGAAGCTACGGGGATCTCTTAGATTACAGAGCAAGGTTGTAGGATCCCAGAGTGTGAGGGACTCGGGACCCGAGGCCAGAGACCGCTGGGGAGGTGGAAGAAAACTGTCTGGCTTTAGAGGTGCCTCCAGCGGCCCAAGGGTTAACGTCTGGCTGGAAGGGAGGGGGAGGGGCAGAGATGGGGCTGCGGGGCTTTGCGGGGTCAAGGGTGAGCCGTGTGAGTGGGAGGGTGTCAGGAGGGGGAGGCTGTCTGGGCTGCCAGACGGGCCCGGGTCAGCGCCTGGGGCAGGGGCTGTCTGCTAGTGGAGAGGCCCAGCTTCCAGGTTACCCCGAGGACCCGGGATTCCTCTTCCCTCGGGGTCTACCCTCCAAGCCGCTGCCCCGACTCCACAAGCCGAAGCCCTACTTGCTGTTTGCCCAGGACCCAGGAGTCTGGGTCACACAGCTCCTTCTTGCTTCTGACTAAGGAGTCCACTCTCCAGCCGCCACCTCCTGCCCAGAAGCATAAGCTAACCCCAGTCCCCTCCTCCTTCAGAGCCCGAGAGTCGGGGCCCCAGACATTTTCCTCTTAGCCGCCCCGACTGGGGCATAGGTGGGGGGCTCCTTTCCGTGAACCAGGCTTCCCCCACCCCTTTTTCAGCCCCAGCTGGAGTCCAGCCCTCCAGGGGTTAAGGGGGCGGGACCAGTTGGTTGCTATGGTGCCAGACTGTTTGGGTCTGCTCTCTGACCCTTGGGGGCTCCCTAGGGTCTGCAAAGAGGGGGAGGGGACCCATGCCCAGGGAGAAGTCCAGTGCCTACCCCTTCCCCAAAGCAAGCCTGTGAACCCAAGGGAGATGCACCCACGCCTGGGGCAGTGACCTTGAACCAGTCCGGAACCTCCTCTGTGAGCCTCAGTTTCCCCTCTGAAGAGAAACTTGCAGGGTGTGTTGATAGATGTTCAAGTCTGGAGAATCTTTTAAGATTCTCGCTTCCCCGCTTTCCTCACCCCCCTCCTCAGGCCCCAGGCAGCCCCGGGGCATGCTGGGAACCCAGGCCTGGGCTCTGGGCCAGGTTGGTTGGGGGGGGGGCTCCTCCCTTCCCCTTCCTCCCCACCTTGGCCTGACTCTCGCCCCCGCCTGAGGGTCTGGAAGGTTGGGAAGGAGGGAAAGGAGGACTTGAGCTCGGGCCGAAGACCGGCCTCAGGTCCCCCGCCTCCCCCTTTGCTTCTCCGCCCTTTTCCCGCCTCTCCTCCCCCTCCTCAGCAGGTCGCTACCCCGGCCCAGGGCCCCTTTTCAACCCACCCCCACTCCATCCCCACTCCACCCCCAGCTCCAGACCTGGCTCGGAGCTGCGAGGGGGAGGGAGAGAGAGAGGGAAGGAGAAAGAGAGAAGAATGGGGGGAGGGGATGGAGGAGAGGGAAGGAGAAAAGAGAGAAAGGGAGAGACCCCAGAGGAGACTGGAAGATGGGAGGAGGGTGGAAGCTAGACTAAATAAAATACAGGGAGGGAAAAAGGAGAGGGAGACAGAAATTCAGAGAAAAGGAGAGACAAAGCCAGGGAAGGAGATGAAAGAAGATTGTGAAAAAGAGCGAGAGACTTGAGAAGTAGAGAAGGAAGATAGGAGGCGAGGGAGAGCCGTGAACGTAGAGAGGGTCACTAGAACAGAGACAGCGGACCAGACATCCAGATACGGGAGAAGAGGCGAGCCCAGTCAGGGATGATACAAACTGAGAAAGGAAGGGAGACTAAGAAGAGGGCAAGGTAAGAAAAAAAATGGGCGGAGAGAAAGAAACAAGACGACGGACACGGAACCTGGGAGCCCCAGAGGACCAGTTCTGAGCTCAGAGCCTCAGGGTGGGTGCAGAGCCAAGGGCCCCTCTCACCTGCGACCACTCTGGGAGGCTCGCGGGTGCAGGTAGTGACCTCATTTCTGAGTTGGGAGGAGACAGAGCCCTTGTTGGTGTCATTATTCCTTGATCATAGCTATCACCCTAAAGGTTGAGAATGGTTTTGGAAAAGATAGGATTTGGCCCATGAGGATTTCTGACACCCAGAAGGACTTTCCTTTAGCTCAGGCCTGAGATATGAAACCTTTAGGGTTACAGAAGGGGCTCAGATTGCCCAGACAAATGGGGACACATCCTTTTTTGCACTCCAGAAGCCAGGACTCTAACCAGACTGTGTCTTCTCTAAGGGAAGTGCCTGGTTGGACCCTGAGTTGGAGAGGGAGAGGGTGGAGGAGAACGGTGGGGTTAGGGACTGGACCCCTGCGTTTGGACTAAGAAGAATTGAGTCCAACAGCGCTGGGGTCTGCAGCCCTGATCTGTGGGAGGGAGGGCTGGGACCAGTACCCCTTAGTCTAAGGGAGGAAGCCTTGGGTCTGAGGGAGGAGGGCTGAGATCTGGATCTCTGGCCTTGAAGGGGGGGGGGGCTGGGGTTTAGATTGTGGGGCTGGAACTGAATCCCTGGGTTCCTTGGGGAGGAGGGGGCCGGGGGCCCGGACTCCTGGGTCCTGGCACCCACCCGTAGAACCGACCTTGCGGGGCCTTCGCCGCACACAAGCTCGTGTCTGTGGGTCCGTGTCGGGGGCTCACCATCGCGGCTGGGACCTCCCCGGCCCTCCCCACCCTCCCTACTTCTGGTCTCCCATCAATCCATCTGTCAATCTGCCCACCTGCCGCGCCCCCCGGGCTGAGGTAGGAGGTTGTATAGTTGAGGAAGACACCCGAGGAGATCACTATACGGCCTCCTAGCTTTCCCCAGGCTGCGCCCTGCACTGGAAGGGGCCGGCGGGGACCCCAGGTCCACACCACTGGCCAAGAGTTCCTGGTAGGAGCTGGGGCGTCTTCTCTGTCCACATTCTGTCTTATCCCTTTTCTTTTCAGTCTCTATGCCATCATGAGATTTTCTAGTTTTCTGTCTCTGTCTCTTAATGCCACTGTCTCTGTTCTAGAAACTTCTGTTTTTCTAGTGCTGTGAATCTATCTCTGTGACATTGTGGGTTTCTGAGATTCTTGATGTCTCTCCTGGTTCCTTTCTATCTTCTGGGGTGTAGGGATCTCTGTTTCTGTCTCTCTTCCCTGTTCCCACTTCTGGGGAAAAGGGCTATTCTGGTCCACCATAGCTGCATTGCCGGCCTCTGGGTCCCTGAGACCCTTTAACCTGTGAGGACGTCCAGGGTCACAGGTGAGGTTCTTGGGAGCCTGGCGCCTGGCTCAGCCACAAATTTAGGGATTTCAGGTGACCCCTGGCAACCTTCCTCTAGACAGAGCCTGCCTCTTGACCACCTGCTGAAACTCAATCTCTGATCACAGGCCCCCCTCCCCCACAGTGACCTCACAAAGGTTACTATCTTCTCCTCAGGCCCAGAGACCCTCTGTTATGGGTCTTGTCACCTTAGTAGGGAGCATTGTCCTCTTGTTCCTGCTGATCTTCAGGGCATCTACATGGGCCTGTCTCTTATGCTTCACTACCTATGACGAACGTCTCCTGGTCTGCCAGATGTTTGTGGGCAGAGAGGACTCCAAGATACGCAAGTGTAGAGATGAACTCGAAACTGCTTTTAAGGGTCTCTTACAAGAGAAATTCAGTGAGGATCCCTTCTTTCCTCAACCAGGGCCCTGGGGAAGGAAAGGAGAGTCTTTGAGCCACGCCAAGAAGAAAAGCTAAGTGCAGGGTCATGGCAGAGAGACAGGTGGAAGCAATGGAAGGAAACAGGTCCAGAGTGGGGTGGAGACAGGCAAGACCGTGCCTCAGAGAGAGGCTAAAGACAGTAAGGCAAAGAGATGGAAAAGTAGAAGCCTTGCTCAGAGAAAGGAGGGCATGGATTGGAACACAGATGAGTCGGGAGATTGGAGACCTAGAGGAACAGAGAACTAGAAATCCAGAGATGATGAGAGACAGAGAGAGTGAGGTGCATAGAGATCAGACAGGAACAGAGACTTGGAATGAGTGAGATAGGTACTGATACAGAGAGTGGGTTCCGGACATAGAGACAGCGATCCAGAGAGAGGTGGGTTTGAGTGAAGATGGAGAAAGGGAGGCAGATCCAGGGTGCCAGGTAACAGACAAGTCTAGAGAGGAGATGAGATGGAGAGATACCCAGATTGAAGGGTTAGAGTTAGGGATAGACAGAGAAGGGGGGAGGAGGGAGGGAGAGGGAGACATACAGGTAGGCACATAGAACATAGACTGGGGCTATAGAATCTGGGATAGTCATAGGGCTTGGAGATATTCAGCCACGGGTCGGGACATAGAGACCACCATGGACCAGGTTTGTGCCATGGTGCCTCAGCCCGCTTCTCATCCACCTTCAGACTATGATGAGAGGAGCTACCTGCACGATGAATTTACACGGATGACAGTTAATCTTCAGGAGGTGGCTGCTATCGATGGTGAGTGTTTTACGGACTACGTGAAGGCATACGTGACGGGGAAAGTGATCTTGAGGGAGCGATACCGGAAACCTTGAGTTTAGTTATTTGTTGAGAAAACTCCAGAGGTGAGGGGAGTCAAAGATGGCAGGAACTGAGGGAGATATACAAGTCACAGGGGGGTTGGAGCTTTTGGGGGGTCAAGTACATGCAACCTGTGATTCTCACTGTCTGGACTCTGAAGCCCGGATGTGTGCCTGCCTCCCACCTGGGTTCCACTTACCCACCTGTAAGATAGAAAATTTCTTAGGCTTTCAGGTTGAGTCATTCTTGTCATCTCTGAAGATGGAACATTCTCATCTCCTAGGGTGAAACATTCTCTTTATCTCCCAAAGAAGTCCGAGCTCATTGAAAAGGAATGGGCTCTTTTTTTGAGACAGGTGTTATAGAAGATATAATCCCTTTGAACAAGACGGACAGACAGACAGACAGACAGACACACACACACACACATTGCTCATGGCTACAAAGATAGGAAGAGTGGAGCTAGCCATTCAGAGGAAGTCATAGAGTCAGGGCCAGACTCCTGCTGTGACATTAGGGAAGATCATACCCATGTAGCTGTATGGAACATACTTGAGGCGCTGGGGACATGAGTTCCAAAAAGGTGTGATTAACACTAATCACACCAGGTGCTCCCAAGCACCATGCCCACAGTCTCCCAAGTATATTAGCAGTAGTATGGCTGTGTGAGAACTCTTTTTTGTTTGTTTATTCGTTTGAAGGACAAACTGGCCACTTCCAGAATCTGGGAATTCAAGGCTTTCCCCCCCCTCATTTACAATGGTTCATTTTGTTCCCACTAAGTTTATATCAGAGACCTCCCAAACAAAGGAACCATTCATTCAGGGGTGTCCAGGACTATCCAGAATTTTCTGTGTGTCCTCACTCAAAAGAAAACTCAGAGGAACCTGAGAAATGGAAGGAATGTAGAATGCTGGGATATGTATTCTGTTGTTGCCTGGACACATCTCCATATTGGAAACTTGGAAAAAAGAGACCAAGGGTAGATTTTGGGAGTAGAAGAGCTCTTTTGAATGTGGGGCAGAGATTTGGGGACAGGTGGAGTTTGGGGTTAAGAGAGGAGGTGGTTTGATGCAGATCTGTGACCATAGTGAGGAGGAGGGAGACTAGAAAATAAAAAAAAAAGTGGGCCTGTTTGTGGTGGTCTTTTATTGGGTTTGGCTGCTTAGGAGTGACATCCAAGATGAACTTGGAGCCAAGAGCTTGACTAGGGACAGATGACTAGGATAATAATACAGTAACCATGAAGTGATACTGAAGAAATCCACAAGGTACCTAGACACCTGAATGTTGAGATCAGTCGAGGAGACTTAAGACTCTGACCTGGGAGACATGGAAAACCAGACTCTTTCCACCACCAGGAAGAAAGTGGAAACTGGCAGAAACTGTCAACAGAAATTTCCTCAGAGGATTATTGAATATTTCAGAAGCACTTGTAGGGTCACAGCTGGTACCAAAACTGCAAATGGCCTACCCTAGAGATGCTTGTGTTTAAGGACAGAGCACCAACAACAAACAGCCAATAAAGTATGAGAGAGAGGGTGTGACTCAGTGGTAGGAGAGCCTGCCTGGAATTCCCCAAATGAGGTTCTACAGTTGCTATGATTTTGGTAATAAAGCTCTCATACAGAATTCAGCAGTGGAAGGTTGGGATCTGCCCAAGCTGTGGAGTACTTGCCTAGGGATAGTGTGTCTTCTGGTTAGTCATTTATGTTAATTATTCTTCTAAGGGCTATTCCCTTACTAGCCCTTAGGAGTTTTAAAGCCCTACCTTCCAGGTGGAAAAGTTAGGACTGAGCTGGGCTTGAAGAAATGTAGTAAGAGTTGATGATAATTTGTGCAGTGGAGGAGCCACACTAGTGCTGTCTCCTGGAGGAGGGGTCGCACAGGTGATAATGCCTCTGTGTACACATCATAGGTTTATAATGTGAGTACAGGCTGAATATCATTAGTGCAATAATCAGAAATCTGAACTTTTCCTAAACTGAATGTGGCTTGTCATTGCAAGCAAGTGGGCGGGGTGGGACAGGGGTTCAAGATTTTGAGAGCATGTTGGACTACGTAGTGAAAACTTTTTTTTTTTGTTTTGTTTTGTTTTTTCGAGACAGCGCTTCTCTGTACACAGCCCTGGCTGTCCTGGAACTCACTGTAGACCAGGCTGGTCTCGAACTCAGAAATCCGCCTGCCTCTGCTTCCCAAGTGCTGGGATTAAAGGCGTGCGCCACCACCGCCTGGCATGAAAACTTTTTTTTAAAGTCTGGGCATGTAGCTCAGGTGGTAGAATGCTTGTCTGTTATGCAGAAAGTCATACATTTTAAAACCAGCACCTAGTAAACCTCTTGGTTGCATATATCTGTAATCTTAGCACTCAGGTAGTAGAGGCGGGAGGATCATTCTTCATTACAGAGTCATTCTGAACCCGGCTGAGGCTACAAGAGACCTTTTCTTAGAGGAAAATCAAATGATCCAGGTGGCTCACACAATACCAGAATTTGGAAGGAGGCAGGAGGCTGGAGGGAACCTAGGTTATATAGGCTGTCTCAAAAAGAAAAAAATCAAGTGGTGTACATGTGTTCTTACCTTTGTATATGTTTATGTATGAAATGTTTCAAAATCCAAAGCCTTTTTGGGTGTCATCTCAGCTGTACATAACATCACATGACGTGACATCACAGGTAAAACTCGGGACTGCTTAAGAATATTTTGTAAACTCAACCTTTATACTGGACTGTAAGGCTTTATGAAGCAATTGAAATTTCATTTTCACTATTTCTGTATGTGAATGTCTGCCTACACATCTGTGCACCGTGTTCATGCCTAATGCCTGGGCTGGCCAGGAGAGGATGTGAGCAACCATGAAGGTGGGGGCAGGGAACTGAACCCAGGGCTTATGCAAAAACTACAGGTGCTCTTAACTTCCTAGCCATCTCTACAGCCTGCTTTCATTTTTTACCATATGTGTATGTCCCTGTGTATACTGGAGACCACGCTTGGCTGTGTGAGACCCTGTCACAACAAACAAAATTAAAGGGGTACTAGAGAGAGATGACTCAGCAGTTGCTTGCTGTGCAATCATGAGAATTATAGTTTGAACTGCAGCACCCTCAAAACAAGTCAACTGACCCCTTACCTGCCTATAATTCCAGGCCCAAAGTATGTGAAGACAGGAGACTTGGGGGCCTTGATGGCTACCAGCAAAGCTGAGACAACATTAATTGGGGTGTCAGACCCTAATCTCAGCAGAATAGGCAGAGTAGTATGGAACACCTCGTGGGTATGAATAGATGCATGCATCCTATGCATCTATTTATGCATCTATTCACACAGACACGTAAATAAATCTTTTTACAAATGTTGCATGAGTGGTTAAGTATGGAGGCTGGAGTTTACATGTGACTGTATAACCTTGACATTTATTTTACTTTTTCTTTATTTTGAGGAAAGCTCTCACTATGTAGCCCAGGCTGACCTTGATCTCATGATTCTCTGAGCCTCTCCAAGAGCCTATGCCACCATATCCAACTTCCATACCTCTGTATGCCTTGGCTTCCCCAAGTAAGATTTGAAAGGAGTAGTAGTAGATGATACCCTGCATTAATGTAGAGAAGTCTTCACTAAGTGCTAATGGGCACTACCCAAAGCAAGTCATAGGATATAACTCAGAATGAAAAAAGATCCCATCTCATGTAGCACTCAATCCTACCCACACTCAGTCTTTGTGGTAGACCCTGCCACCGTTCCTGTTTTATGCAAGGGGAAACCGAGGACCAGAGAATTGCCACCGGACCAAGCTCTCTCATGGAATCAGGCTTGAGATTTGTGGAAAGATATGTGTCTGCGTGAGACAAGCGTAGTCATAGTTGTACATGCCAGAACCCAAACCTGGTGTCAGAATTCCTAACACACGCTCCTCACCAGGGTAACTGTGGCATCCTTTGTACTGTTATGGTTCAGTTGTCATAATTCATGTTAAGATTACCCTGTTTAGAATCTTTCTCTCCACTCCCCACCCCATGTATACTAGATGTGTAAACTAAGCCTACCCCTTCCCACATCACAGGCCTTTGTGGTGCACTCAGTATGTCTCACCTACTCATGCCGTCCTGTGTGTGGCTTCAGGATGTATGTTGGGTGAGACCTTCAGGATCCAGGCCTCTAGATCATACTCTTATGGTTAAGAATTGACCCCAGAGTCTTCATTTTGATCCAGCTTCTTGGCTCTAGTACTTCTTGTAGATAATCCATAATGTACCATTGTTTAGTTAATACTTGTAACTCTCTCCTGTTTCATACACATATGCATGTTGGTTTTACCTTCAGTGCTGTGACAGAATACCTGATAATGAGCTTAATGGAGCAAAGGTTTATTCTGGATCACTGTTTGAGGGTATAGTCCATCGGGTCGGGAAGACAAGGCAGGAGTGAGAGGTATCTGCATACACGAGAAGCAGGAGAGATGAATGCTGTTGTTCAGCTTTCTCCATTTGGTTCGCTCTGGAACGCCAGTCCATGGTATGGCACCACCCACATACAGGGTGCGCCTACCCACTCCTCCACAGGCCCAGAGGTTGGTTTCCATGGTGACTCTAAATCCTCTGAAATTGACAAAAAAGATGAACTTTCATACTTGTCTAGGGTCCCCCACAAAGGACCTCATTTTAACCTCTCTAACAATGCAGTCTCCAAGTACAGTGACATTCTCTTCCATAATGTAGTGGGGACTAGGATGTCACATATGAACAGGGTTGGAGGTATACACTATCAAAGCCATTTCCACCAGAAGGCTGTTCTCGGGAGAGCTCCAGCTCACGATCTGGTATGGTGGTTAGAATCAAGGCTTCTGAACATAAAATGTGAAGGGGTAGAAATGAATGGTGGTTTGGGTAGGGAAGGACGGCTTGGAAGCGCTCTGTTTAAAGGGAATGGGGGTCACTGACCTGCTAACCACTGCTTTATGGCACTGTAGCCCATGTTTTATAGGTTGTACATTTTTAAATGTGTGTGTGTGTGTGTGTGTGTGTGTGTAGGGGGGCGGAGAGGGATTGTTGGATGTGTGTACCAAAGCCTTTGAAGGCCAGAAGAACTTCAGATGCCCTGAAGTTGGAGTTCCAGATGCTTCTGAATCTCCTGACATGAGTGTTGGGAAACAGTAGGATCCTGGACAAGAGCAATTCACTGGTTTAACTTCAAAGCCATCTCTTCAGCCTCCTGCCCATGTTTAAAAAGAGACATCAAGCTTCTATATGCTGCCTCAAAGTCATACATTGGCAACCAGTTCATATTCAGAAAAAAGAAATAATCCGGGTCACAGTGACAATGCACACTTTTAATGTCAGGACTTGACTCTCAAGAGGCCAGCCAATTTCCAAGTTCAAAGCCAGCCTGTTATACAGAGTTCCAGGACAGCCAGGGCTACGCAGAGAAACCCTGTCTAGAAAAACTGGAAAAAAATTTTTTTGTCTGATTTTTATCAGACAGGTGATGCATTTGGGTCTAAGGCTACTGCTGCTGACCTATATAGTTCCTGCTGGACTCTAGAACTCACTCAACACACACTTAGCTGTTTTCTTTTGTGTGTTCTGGGGGTGCAGTATTCGAGAGGTGGAAGCTCAGGGAACATTGAGAAGAGAGGGTGGAGATATTTTTAAGGGTCAGAGTTCCAGGAGTACTAGACAAAGTGGTGTGTTCTGGACATGACAGGACTAATGTACCGCTGTACACAAAGCGGCTGTGGTTGCCTGCACAAGATCAAGTCTGTCAACATTCCAGCACCGTGGGGGAGGGGCTCACAAACCTTCACCTCTAACCGAGACCATACTTACGGTGGATGGCTGCTGCAGGAATTAGAGCCAGTTATTTTCAAGGGGGCATGCAGTCCCTGGCAGATCTGTGGGCTGATCATGATCTAGTGGATGTTCAGTACAGATCGGACTGAGTGGTTATTATATTAAAAAATAAAAAAAAAAAGACACGGAGAGTGTTGGGAGGAGTAGGAAGTGGGTAGGTTTCGAAGACAGGAGAGGAAATAAATATAAAAAACCTTGCAGGCATGTATGAAGTTTTCAAAGAACAAAAAGACATCAATTAAAAATATACCAAACACCAGGTGTGGTTTTGTGTGCCTTTAATCCCAGTACTGGGGACACAGAAGTGGTAGGCTGATCTCTGAGTTCATAGCCCGCCTGGTCTACAGAGAGGTCCAGGCCAGCCTGGAACATAGTGAACTACTGTCTTAAAATGGCCAAAAAGATGGGCTTCATTCATTAGCATATCTAAGCATCTAATTTACATACACACACGTGTAACTGCAAACTGGTGGAGCCTACATACACTGCACAATGAGATAGAGGTGAGGGTCTTTAGATAGATGTACTGTGATCAAAATCTTTACAGCGATACGTGAGATGATAGAGAATGGTGGGGATCTGGGCAAAGGGTGTTTATAAATTAAGAGTTCCGGGTAACCTGGAGACGGAAAGCGGACAAGCGCACTGCAACGGAGGAAGTGGAGGAAACCGAGCCAGCATAGCAGGGCTCAGTAAGCCCTGCAGAGGATTTGATCATTATCCCCCCACTTCCACCAAGACATAAATGGATAGTTTTTTCAGGAGGCAGAAAGAACACTTGGGAGACGTTTGCCAGCCTTCCTTTTGGATCTGTGGGAAGAGGAAAGAGCCTGTGCTCATGGGAGAGACAGCGAGACCCCGGGAAAGGGCTCTCGGTCCAACCACCCTGCTTCATCCTGCAGGGTCCTTTTCGCATGCCTTCCGCAGTGCTGCATCAAAATTGAAGACGACCATTGAACACCTTAAGAAAGGTAAACCAGCCTCCAGCTCCATCCCCTGTAGACATACCCTATACCACACAGGTGGATATTCTGACTGTTCATATGACAGTCCTGGCCCACCCCAATCCCCGGCCTCTTAGTTCTGTTTCTGGCTCTGCACTCAAAAGCATCCTCTAGGTGGTGCTCCTCTGACAGTGCCTCCTAATGAGGTGCTGACCCCTTAAAGGATTGGGTGCCCGGGGATCTGCTCCCAGCCTCAAGGATAACGAGTACAAGGCTGGCTCTTCCTCAAGGCTTCTGCATCCCTACCCACCACATTCCTCTTTTCACAGATGGCTAACTTCAGGCCTTAAGCCTGATGCACTTGGCCTTGCACCGTAGGAACCATGTACAATGTTCCCAAATGCTGTATTAGGGACCCCAGACCTGTTCTCCGGAGGATAGGGTTCCCCGCCTGTCATATCTTATGGAGGTGCTTAAGATAGGTCCCTCTGTCAACTACCTGGGTCTTAATGCCTCCTTTCTCTCCACAGCCCAGGCCTGCATCCCTCCTTGTGGTAAGGAATTAGTTCCAAAGTCAAAACAGCAGGGGAAGCATGGTGATGGGTGGAAACCTGGAACCTAAGATTGAGAACAACGAGTGGGTCTCAGATCCCAAGGAACCCAATAGAAAAAAAGCGCATAAACTAGGTACTGTTCAAAACTTAAAAGGAGCAGGCCCTGGTGGTTCAGATCTGTCCTAGCTACTCGAGTCCAACTCAGGTGCATTACATATCCAAGGTCAGCTTGGAGTTCTAGTCCATGCCTGGCAATTTGGGGGACCCTGACTCCAAACAAAAACTAAAAATGCTGAAAACACAGCTCAGCAGTGGGGTGCTTGCTTGGAATATCCAGTGAGGGACTGGAGGTGTGGCTCAATGAGGTCCCCTGCCTAGACTCTTCCAGAGGGGCTAGGGTATGAATGGCTTAGTGGTATAGACTACTTGTCTGTATAATTCCCACGTGGGAGAGTGGGAGTATGTTTAAGTGGTAGAGAGCTTGGCAAGCATGCATAAATCCCTAGGTTTCGTTCCCAGTGGCTAGAACACAAAACATTTATGTAGCAAACTGGCTCAACTGACCATACAAGTCAGGTTAGCCAGGGCTTAACTGGACAGAGATTAATTTAGATAGTGCGTTAAAGACTGGTCTCTCACCTCCCCAATCTGGAACCCTGGGTGAGTGCCCATAGATTAAATAAGGTTCAGAGGTCGGGATCAGGGGGAGCCGAACACTCCTGGTCTCCTTTCACTAGGCGTCCAGGAGATGACTAGGCTTTTCCACTGCCGGGGCTGCTATTCCACGATCTGCGACCTGCCTCTGGACTGTCCAGGTGAGAGGGCGGGAGAGGCTTGGATGCCGCGAGGCGGGGCTTGTGCGGGTCTACAAGAGCTACCTGGCCTCTTTCCAGTTCAGGACCTGTTGGTGAACCGAGGGAACCAGGCTTTGTTTTCCTGTATCGTGGCTTTCCAGTTGCCAGAGTCGGAGGTCACTTATTCCTGGAAATTTGCGGAAGGTGTGAGTCCGGAAACACCCAGCTGGAGGGCTTGGGAAGGATGAGGTTCAGTTCAGGGTGGGGATTCGGTTTAGTTCAAGAAGAAGGGTTGGGGAGCTAGGCAGAGATGGAGGCTAAATATACACGGAAGACCCATGCTCAGTGTGCTTTATGAGTCAGGCTTTAGGAAATGCCCAGAAGGGTTGCTGAGTCAGTGCTTTGGGAGGAGGCATGCATTAGAGCTGGGCAGGGCAAAGTTCCGGGTGCATTTACGCTCTTCAGCCACAGCCCTGCGGTCCCACAGGTCCGGACTCGGGACGTTTCCTACTTCCGTGATGTTCCGGGGGCTCACGGGTACCTGGCACGAATACGGCCAGTGCAGCCCAAACACAGTGGGACCTTTTCCTGCGTGATCCTGCACGACCAGCGCCCCCTGGCGCGGCTCTACTTCTATCTGAACGGTACGGGCGGGGCGAGGATGTGAGGTAGGGCCGAGGGCGGAGCTCTGCCCTCTAACCAGTGCTCCCTGGCAGTGACAGGCCCGCCTCCGCCCGAGGAGACCGAGCTCCAGGTCACGTTCCGGGAAGTGATGCGTTGGAGACCGCAGGAGGCGGAAATGATCCAGCCCTGGAGGCCCAGCCTAGGCGAACTACTTAGCAGGCCCCAGGCTCTGACGCTTACCAACCTATTCCTGCTCGCGGTCACCGCTGCACTTGGGTCTGCTAGTGTTACTGTGCTAGTGTGGTGAGTGCCAGCCAGCACCCTCCCCTCACCTAGCTCTTCTGGTCCACACTGCAAGTCTCTGCCCCAGACTCTGGAGTGCAGACTTCATGCCTAGCAGCCCAGCCCAAGTCTTAGACCAAGTTCAAGCCTTGCTCTCCTCTAGCCTACCTTCCCCAGAACCAGGTTTCTCGATTCCAATTCTCCCTGAAATCTAGGCGTCTAGTCTAGTCCCCACCCTTTAAGACCCAGGGAGCCTACTCTTCTCAGACCAGGACTCCAGGCCCCAGCACTTCTTCCTCGGTTCTTGGAGTCCAGGTCTCTCCTCTCTTATAACCCATTGAGTCCTAATACCAAGCCTCCTTGGAAACTGAGGTCAAAGCTCCTTGCACTTTGAAACCCAAGTGTGTTTCTCTCACTGGGCCTTCCTATAGCCCAGACTCCTTTGTTTTCTCAGGCTGTTTTTTCGATGGTACTTAAGTGGCGACTAACAAATCCTGATCCTACATTTGTCCTGGAAATAAAGTATATATTTTAGTTAGATCTTGGGTGTTTGTTTGCTTTTTAAAGTCACTGCTCACCTTGAGGTGAGGACCCGACAAAATACCTTCCTAATACTCAGGTGAATACGGTGACAGGGTACCATCTATTTTAGTTTGGGGACTTGGCATCAGCTCGAACCCTTTTCTGTTCTCTAGCAGATTTCTTTATATTTCCATCTCTAGAAAATACCCTCTAGAAAGTACTATATGGTAACCCCTCCCCCCAGAAAACAAAAATAAACAAAACCTTTCCCCAATCCTTTCTTTATATCAGAAAAAGTACTTAGAGCCTTCTACTAGCTGAAAGCACTGGGCAACACTCCCAGCCCTTCACTGGGGGGGGGGGTAGCGGGGAGGGGGATTCTAGGCAGGAACTATACCACTGAGACACACCCTAACCCTCTACCACTAGGCAATTTTTCTAGCAGTGGGCCACACCTCTAGTCCCTTATTGTGGGTTCTAGACAAGTACTATACAACTAGCTACATGCCTAGTCTGGGCTCTCTCCTTCTGTGTGTGTGTGTGTGTGTGTGTGTGTGTGAATGGATAAATATGTGTACCTGAATGTGTGTGTAGAAGCCAGAGGTCAATGCCAGTGCCAAGTCGATTCACTGTTTTGTTTTGGTTTTGTTAGAGTTTCTCAATGGCTAAGACTTGTCTGGCTAGGCAGGCCAACAAGCCCCAAGGATCAATATATCACCACCTCATCAGCTCTAGAATATATGCTTTTAACATGCAGATTCTGGGGATGGACTCAGATCTTAAATACTAGTTTCCAATCTAGTATTTTTAAGTATGTCACATTGGGTTACTTCTCTGCCCCTAAATCCATCAATAGCTTCCTGTTGTCAATGGGACCAAATCTAGTTTCTTGTTAAAACTCCCAAGGCCCCACTCATTCTGACCCTTGTTCTTTCGTCCCCCCTGCTTTGTCCCTATGAAAAGAAGGAAGAGTGCTGTCCTTCCTACCTTGCAATTCTGTTTTCTCCTTGTGGTATCCGTTAAGATCCTCAGTAGCCCTAGGATCATGGCACGTGTTTCCTATTTAAAGTAATGAGTTTCTTTCCTCTATCCCCATGTCCTCTTGGTCCCCTGATGCCTCCTACTCATTTCTACCATTACGTCATTCCTGTGAAAGGCAATGACAACCCTCCAAAACCTGCCCTGTTTCATTGTGTAGCTTTTAATCCCTGCTCATATCCTCCTTGTTACTTTTCCGGGGGCCTTAGCTTCTGTCCCCTGAACTTGGAGAGCTCCGCTCCATGTCTGAATCTTCACCCACGCAATGCCTGGCTCTTGAAATGACTTCCCTTTGAACCTGAACTCACTTCTCACCTATTCCACAGGCCCCAGCCCATAATTCCCTTTTTCTGACTAATCCCTACCCCTTATGCACTCACCCTGCACCCCACCCCCACCCCCATGTTCCATTTAACATGATTGATGGTTAGTTTTTAAGATGAAGTCTTCTTTAGCCCAGAATCACCCAAATAAAACTCACATAACCTTAAACTTTGGGGGGTGGTGGTGGTCGAGACAGGGTTTCTCTGTGTAGCCCTGGCTATCCTGGAACTCACTCTGTAGACCAGGCTGGCCTTGAACTCAGAAATCTGCCTGCCTCTGCCTCCCAAGTGCTGGGATTACAGGCATGCACCACTACCGCCTGGCTAACCTTAAACTTTTGATCCTCCTGCCTCTACCTCACAAGGGTTGGTAAGACAGATGTGCACTGCTGTGCTCAGTTTTACGCAGTCATGGGGCCAGACCTTAATGCTTTGTGCCTGTTAGGTATGTATGTACTATAGCAACTCGATATATACCCCCAGCCCTAGACATGGATTAGTTATTAGTACCCCTCAGCTCCTTTCTCCTTTCCAATGATGATAGCAAAAGGCAGAGTTTTCCAGTCTTCTAAACATGGCTTAGTGTTGCTAGTGACAGGCCATACTAACTAGTGTCCTCCTTTCCTTTCTTCCTTCTATCAACCCTTCTTTCTTTCCTTTTTGAATGTGCTGTGTGTGTGTGTGTGTGTGTGTGTGCGCGCGCGCACGCATCCCATGTTAGGAAAAGCCCGACAGCGGCCAGGGAAAGGCGCAGAGGCAGGAAGAGGAAGCTGTCTGATCATAGTTTCATCCACAGGTAGGCATCGAAGAGGAAGAAGGGAACAGTGAGGCTGTAACCTTGATCCTCCCACCTCCAGCTTCCAAGTGCAGTTATCACAGGTCTGCATTAACATAGGTAGTTTTTGTAGTGCTGGTTTGAAACTCAGCTTCATCCACTAGATAAGCACCTTAGCAGCTAAGCAACACCCCTAGCCCAGAACAAACAACAAAAACAGAAGGAGCAAGTTGCTGAGACTCCTTTTTCTTCCTAACACTGGAGTGGTGAAAACATCCCTCAGGGGGAGGGCCATGGTTTTAACAATGCGGATATCATTAATAAACTTAATTTGATGACCAATTTTGTGGAATGGGAGATAGGTGCAGTGGGGGTGCTGATCATGTGATTGGCTTGGGCTTTAAACAGTGAGAGTCAACATTAGTCATAGGGAAATGGAAATCAAAACCACAAAGAGAAAACAAAACTGCAGCCACCCGGACAGCTTGTAATTAACATGTTAGGTAATAGGCTGGGGAGAGAGATCAAAAGGCTCATCACATTGCTAGCAGTGAGGTGAAACAGAGTAGCCCCTGTGGGAAAGTCCGCCAGTCCCTACCAGAATTAGACAGGTGAGCGAAGGACTTACAGTGAATCATGAGAACCTAAGTTCAAATCCGCAGAATCCATGTAAAACTGCACATAGCCCTGAGTTTCTGTAACCCTGCTTTTTCCTATGGCAAGATGAGACATTTTTATTGAGTGAGAGTATGAGTATACTTTATGTGTGTATGTGCAAATGAGTGTGCATACCTGTTTATTCGTCTGGAGTTCAAGAGTGTCTTGGATGTCTTCCATCGTGTTCTATCTATTCCTCTGGGGCAGAGTTTCTCCCTCATTCTGGAGTTTGTGTTTTCCTGACAAGATTGGACAAAGATAACCTTGAACTCCTGATCTTCTCACTTCCACCTTCCAGGAATGTTCTAGGAAGCTTGTGGCAGTCAAGGCTGGCAGGTGCAGTGGCTAATTAGAGACTTTACCTCAAACGTAATGGAAATCAAAGACTGGTTGCTGAGGTGACATATTTGACCTCCAAGTGTGTGCACACAATAACATGAATGTGCTCTTACACATATGAATATACTCATACGCATGCACATAAGTATACACACAAAGAACACAAAACTAATGGAACAGCTGGGGCTGTCGATGTGACTCAGTGGAGTAACTGCCTAGCATGCTCGAGGTCCCTAGTTCTGTCCTCTGAATGTGTGCAGTGTGTTGATTTGCATCTATTAATTCTAAAACTCAGAAGACAGCGGCTGGAGGATCAGGAGCTCAAGGTCATCCTTGCCATGTTTGAGGCTAACTTGTGCTCTATAAGAGTCTGTCTGAAAATATTAATAGTTAAACACTATGACTATAAGACCTAGTAGTGCTTTTCCTAGGTGTATGCTGGAGGGAATTAAAATCTTAGGCCCACACAAAAACTCACTGAAGAGTGTCATAGTTCCAAGAACATCAAGGTCCAACCGAAATATCCGTCACCTGATAATAAGGTAGATAAAAGATAGGTTGTGTCCCTGTTGGGGGTATACTGCTGAAAAATAAAAAGGAGTAAGACAGTCAGTAGCATGAATGAGCTTTGAAAGTGCTATGCTGAATCATGCCATCAAAGATCACAGACTGCCTGATTCCATTTATGTGAACTTTTTAGAACAGGCAAATTCACAGACAAAATTCAGTGTGTAGGCAGGAGGGGGGCATTGGGAGGAAGCCTGACTACCAGGGGGGTCGAGAGTCACCCGGGCAGTGATGGAAACGTTAGATCATGACTGTGGCTACACAAATCATCAGTTTATTAAAATCGAATTATACCAACCTTTTCATGGAATATTGCTCTCCACAAAAAGGAAAGAGGTACGGTAGTTAAGGAAACTGAGGGCAGGGGAGCCTTGGTGAGACAAGATTTCACGTAGCCCGGGGTGGTCTTGAACTCCCTTTGTAGCAAAGTGTGATGTTTAGTGTTCATTGTCTACTTGACACCTGGGAACAGAGTCTCTGGAATAGAATGGCCTTCCTGGGAGTGATTTTATCTGGGTTCGCTGAGGTGGGATGAGAGGGGTCTCTCTGAATGTACGCAGCACCATTTTATGGGCTGGGCCGTAGACTGACTAAAGAGAGCAGAGAAGCACACATGGGTGCATTAATCCATGGCTCTCTGCTCTTGCCTGGATACGATCTGTCTAGCTGCTTCTGGTTCCCACTGCCTTCTCAGTTCCCTGCAAGAATGGACGGTGGCCTGGGATTTTAAGCCCCATAAACCCTTTCTTCCTTGCTGCTTTTGTCAGGTTGATTTCTCACAGCAACAGGACACAAAAGCAATTGAGCATGGCCGTGAGCTCCTCATCCTCCTGCCTTCAGCTTCCCGGTGATAGAGATTATAGGTGTGCACCACATCCTCTGGCTAATAAATGAATTTTCTTTAATTTATATTTAAGATGTAGGAGTGCTTTGTCTACCTGTACACGTCTGTGCATTACACCCATGGAGGCCAGAAAAAGATGTCGGATGCCCAGGAATTGAAGTTACACAGGTGGTGAGCCACCACGTGGACACTGGAAATTGAACTCAGGTCCTCTGGAAGACAAGCCAGCACTCTTAACTGTTGCCTCCCCAGCTTTAATAGCTGTTTTCTGACGACAGAACCTAGGTTCCTAGGAAGGAGCATGCCCTGTGGAGACTCAAACATCCATCACACCAAATGGGGCCTTGTGTCCCAAATTCTCAGGGACAAGAAAATGAGAAGAGGAGCTTTGAAAATAAATAAAAAAAATTTATTATATAATCTTACAGTACAAACATTAAATAGCAACAGGGAGAAAGCGGAGACTTTCTGGCCCTGGTCCTACAACCCGACTCCCTGATCAATAAATTACCCCTCCCCAGAAACCCAGAAGTCTGAGTTCCAATACAGTCCATACTGAAGAATCTTGAATGACTCCCTCATTTCAAAGAGAAGGTGAACTGAGTCCCCATGAAAGCCATGACTCCAGGGGGGGATGTCTCATAAGAAGTCCTCCTGCCTCCTTCAAGAGCCCTCAGTGGCATCTTCATGCCCAGACTCATACTTGGACACGGTAGCCACCGCTCCGACGTCTGCACAGCCTCCGCACGGCTACCCAATAGATAGTCAACATTACCACCCAGTAGGCCACATAGGCACCGGCCCCAGCAGCAAGGTGGTAGGCTTCAGCTGCTCGGGATGGGCCGCTCCAGTCAGCTCTGGCCTCCTGGGCCACACTGCGGACCAGGCCTCCAAGCAGCAGTAAAGCCCAGAGTGCCAAGGGCAACACAGGGACATAGTTAGCAGCCAGTTTCTTCCGGCCCGAGGTGCCCCAACCACTTTGATTCATGGTAACCAACGCCAGGAATTTGGCAGGCAGGAGGCCGCACATGTAGAGTGGTGCATAGAGCGACAGTAGCACCATGCGCAGGCAGCCACGCAGCCAGGCTGCGAAGGCCGCCTTGGCCAGTGCCACGCCCTGCACGCAGAGCAGCACCCAGAGCAGAGCCCACGGGCGCCCTGCATAGAAGAGCCTCAGCACCGTGGCAGCCACGAAGAAAGGGAAGAGGCCCGAGACCACCGCTTCATAGGTCATCCATGCGTGGTGGCGGTGCCACCACAGGGCATTGTAGAGCCACTCTCGGAAGTAAGATTTGGACCAGCGGGTCTGCTGGCTCAACCAACGAAGGAAGGAGGAGGGCGTCTCTGAGTAGCATCTGGAGCGCGAGGTATACCTGACAGGCACAAAGGAAGAAAGACATCAGTGTTTTTCTCCTTGCGGTCTGGGCAGGAGTTTTAAATTTTAAGATCATTTTATGCGCTTGAATATTTTGCTCGCATGTATGTATGTGTGCTGCATGTGTTCGTGATGCCTAAAGAGGCCAGAAGAGGGCATCACAGAGCTATAGATGGAGTCCTAGGAGATTCTGAGCTGCCATGTGGATCCTGGCAATTGAAACTAGGTCGTTTCCAAGATGGCTCTTCATGGCTGAACTGTCTGTGTTGTCTAGCTGGTGGGATTTCGAAGTGACCCCTTTCATTACTATTGGGGCTTCTCTCTCTTTCTTTTCCGTGTTTGTTTTGTTGTCACTGTGACAAGACACTTGATAATAGCTGAAGGAAGAGCTATGGCTCATAGTTCAGAGATAGAGTTCACTGATGTGTGCGCGTGCACACATCAGTATGTGCAAGCATTGGGTGGAGGTCAGTGGACTGTTTACAGGAATCAGCTCTCATCCTCAGACCTTCACCAGCCAAGGCAAACTAGCTTGCCCTGCTTGCTTTTTTGTACTCATTGAGGGGTACCTCATCCCACAAAATGGCACTGGCCACATTTAGGATGGGTCTTATCACTTTTATGAACCTAATCTAGAAAATCCCTGACCGACATGCCGAGAGATTTGTCTTCTTGTGATCAGACATCCTGCCAAATTGACAGTACTAGCTGTCATACTTAACCTCTCTGAGGTTCAGTTGATTGTTGAAAGGTTTGTTCTACTTATTTTTGCCTATGTGTGTCATTGTGTGTATGTGTGCGTGAGTGTGTGTCTGTGTGTCTGTCTGTGGCGGGGTGGGGGTGGGATGGGTGGATGCCCACGTGTATGGATGAACGAGGAAGCCAGAAGTGCATCTCAAATCTCCTGTGGATGGAGGTAGGGGCGATTGTGAACACCAGATGGCAGTGCTAGAATTCAGCTTGAGTCCTCTGGAAGAGGTCCTCTTAACCAACGAACCACCTCTCCAGCCTTCTAAGAATCCTTTCTATGGACCTATACCATTATTTCATATTTACAACAGCCCAGATTGCATGAAGACCGAAATGCTCAATCAATGTGAGCTACTGCTGTTTTTCCTGTGACTAACACTGTTACTACAGACATGACTAATAGGACAGTCATCGACATGAACGGCATCAGTGGCTTGACTAAGTGCTGACTAAACTGGCAGGTCCTGCCATGAAGAGCAAGACGAGGCTAACCCAGGTTAGTCTCTGTGTAAGAAATTCTGAAAAGGGCACTTGGACCCCTTCTCGTGTCTGAGGCAGAAACCATTCATCTGTCCCTGCGTGACTTAGCCACACCCATCAATGTTAGACAGAAACCCAGTTAGGGAAAGTCACGGGTGGTCAGAAGCAGTTAGTTCATTAGGTAATATCAGTCTATTGCCAAGGGCAGTACTTGACAGAGTCTCTCTTCCTTGGGTGATTGGGCACCCTCTGTGCCCTGTTTGCTTCTGCCTTCCCTGTTTGTACCTAAACCAGCTGTCTGAGGATGCCGGTACATGCCAGTCTTCTCCTTAAAACCTTCCACCATTCATTTTTGGTGAAGGCCCTATGAGCCTTTCACAAGGGGACCCATGTTGGCCTTCTGTCCTCTCTCCTGGTGCCCTAGGCTAAAATGAGATTATTCTAAATCTAGCAGTTTTCTCCAAACTGAAACATTTCCTCTCGGAGAGAGAAGGGGAGATTTAAAATGTTAATGGAAGCTCATGGAACTTACAAGACCCAGACTTGGGAAGCTTAAAATGTTACAAGAAGGGCCCTCCTAAGGGAGGTGTGTGTGTGGCATGGGGAAAGGGCATTCTCCAGTGGAGCTGCTTGCTAGTTATGCAGGGGGCTCTACAGATACAGCTCTTGTAAGCTGTCAAAGCTGTCTCAGAATCATTCATACATAAGTAAACCCAATAGCCTCACTAGCACCATGTTATATTTTTGTTTTGCTTTGATATTTGTTTGTTTTGGTATGTCATTTGTGCCCTAACTGGGGCAAATGGTTGTCTGTTCACATCTGTGCCAGTTAGTTTCAACTCTCCACAATACAGGATCATCTGAGATGAAAGCCTCCATTGAGTTTCTGTCTAGATCAGTCTGGCCCTTGGCCTATCCAGGGGAAACTGCCCTGATTATTTACTGAGGTGGCAAGACTCGTGTGAACTTGAGTAGCACTACCTCACAGGGCAGGCACTCAACAATATAAGAGTAGAGAAAGCAAGCTATCCAGTAAGCAGAAGAAGGCAGCAGCCTGAAAAGTTCCATTCATCTCTCTCTGCTTTTGAATGTGGATGCGATGTCACAGGCTGCTTGAGTCCCTGCCTTGAAGCTCTGGTATCAGGAACTGTTGTAAGGCAAATAAACAGGCAATCCCTTCAGTTGTTATCAGTCGAGAATATTTGTGGCAGAAACAAAAATTAAATTAGATCATTGCTCCTTTCCTGGGAAAGATCACAAAACAAACTATATCGGTTACCACTCCTGATGCATACGTTGTCTCCTAAAAGCAAGGAAAAATGTATGTCTTCCTTTGCCTATTGCTGTGCCTCTAGAACAGCCCACAGAGACTCAGTAACCAAATTCTTATTGTCACCGAAAGACTTCTCCAGAGTGCTTCCAGAGTGCTTAGAGGGGCGATCAGGCACTCTTCTCTGTCAGCATTTGCCTCTTTTCTTTTCTTTTCTTTTCTTTTCTTTTCTTTTCTTTTCTTTTCTTTTCTTTTCTTTTCTTTTCTTTCCTTTCCTTTCCTTTCCTTTCCTTTCCTTTTCTTTTCTTTTCTTATTTTTTTTCAAGACAGGGTTTCTCTGTGTAGTCCTGGCTGTCCTGGAACTCACTCTGTAGACCAGGCTGTCCTCCAACTCAGAATCCGCCCGCCTCTGCCTCCCAAGTGCTGGGATTACAGGCACACCCCACCCCCGCCCGGCAGCAGTTGCCTATTTTTTTCCTTGCTGCATTTGTCACCAGTTTTCACTTACCCTATCCACTCATCTCACCCCGCTAACTTCCCTTCCATGCTGGCTCGGTCTCCTTGGCACAGGCCACTCAACCCACCTACCTTGTCTCTTCTATGTGGAATTAACACACCCTCACCTTGTCTTGCTTGGCGGAGACCATTTAATGAAAAGAGTTTACAAAAATCCTTCCCAACCATACAATACTTCCATTTTCTCCTAATATCAAATCTTTGAAGGCCAATGGTAAATACAAATGGCTCCTCTATCTTATATGTATGGTATTTATTCTCTCTCTCTCTCTCTCTCTCTCTCTCTCTCTCTCTCTCCATCAAGGACACTCACTTGTTTCACACATTTGACCACGTGGTCCCCTTAACTTACTTGGTAGCGTAGCCCATGCTGAGCATGCGGTTGGTGAGGTGCCTGTCATCCCCAAATGTGCAGTGGGTGCCCAGGAACTTCTGGTTGTACCAGGCCTCCAGGAACTGCTGCAGGAGATTGTTTCTGTATAGGCCTAGGTAGATGAGTTGGGGAGTAGCCAAGCGTCAGCCTCTGATGTGGGCGATGTTCTCTGTTTCCCACCCTGTGCTTCCTCATCTCCATCCTTGTTCCTCATTATCCTGCCCCCCCCAAGCCTCCTAGTCTTAGGCTCAAGTCCAGTCCAATGTGTTTGTCGCCTGACCATGCACTCTAAACTCACCAATCTCCCAACAAAGCCACTGCGTCCTCAATGCTCTGTTCGCCCTTCCTGTCACAGCCACTTCCCCAGTCTCCATCCTTTCCCCTTTCCCAACTTCATTCCCCTCCAGCAAACTCAGCTTAACTCTAACATCATCTCTAACCCACCAGCCCCAATGTAATGTCTGAAATCCAGACCCCAGCCGTCTGTCCTCAACGTTACCCTGCCTCTGCCTCTCTTTCTCCCTTGATCCCCACCCACAAGCCCTCCAGACCGCTTTTACTCACCCAGAGGACCACTGATGCAGGACACACAGTCGAAGTAGCTCTGACAAGCTCGCTCCACATTGAAGGCTACCCAGTATCGAAGGCTGCTCAAGAAGCTGACCCAGGAGTCCAGGGGGTTAAGGATCCTCACATCCCCTCCAACAGCCCCTATGCGGGGGTCTTCATCCAGCACTCGCACAAGCTCCAGCAGGGCCATGGGATCTAGCCTCGTGTCTGAGTCACATACCTGTGAAGAGGAAGGGAACCGGATCAGACCAGAACGCTGAACAGGGCTGCTGCTTGGAAAGGCTTGTAGACACCTTAAACCAATCCCCAGACTGGGGTTCATGGAAAGTAAGCTGAACACAAGCATCCATCCTGACTTAAAGCCATGGACTGAATGGCTTTAAATTTAGGTATGAATGAACGAATGCCTTGAATTCACCTTCATGGATAATTATTACTTGAACTGTGAGCAAACACCAGCCCTTTCTCCCTTAAGGTGTTTTTGCAGGATGATTTTCCCCCAGTTAAATAGAAAGAAACTAGGACAGTAGCACATTAGTAAATAAGTAATGAATGGATGAATGTATGATGTAATAAAGGTCTGTATTTCATAGATGGATGGATGACAAAAATATCAACATTGAAGAAAAATGCAAAAAAAAGGGGGAAGGAGAGAACAACCTCTATGTAAAAAGTATAAGTGAAAAAAAATAAGTGGAAAGTCCATACTGGTTGTATAGAAAATAAATGGGTGGATAGACCTGTAAAAGAATTTCCATATTGCAGGAAGAAAGTAAGTAGCATTATATGTACTGCCTGGCTAGATTGGTGGTTGCATTAATGAATGAATTTTTATATTAAATGAATGGGTCACTAGCTACAGGGATGAATAAATACATGATCAAATAGCTTCTTTCTGTCTTCAGAAGCTGTATGAATGGAAGGGGGTGATGGGTTTGTGCTTTTCATTCAATGTTGTTGTGGTTTGAAATGTGAAGTGTCTCGTGGTTTGCGTCCTATCTGCAGGAGTAGTGTGACCAGCTTTCTCAAGCTCCTGAATCCATTCCTCCTTTATCGTGACTATACTGTACCCTCAAACTGTGACTCAGAATAAACCATTCCTTCTCTAAGTTGCTTTGGTCTGGTATTGTGTCACAGTAATCAGTATACAAATGGACTGAGTGAATTCACTGTATGAATGCATTGAACGGAAAAGAAGTACATCGAAGGAATAAAGGACTTGTATCAAATGGATAGATAAGATTGGCTAAATATCCACATTACATCAATTCATCAATAGTTGGTGGATGAATGAATGAATGGATGAATGAGAGTCTGAACGTGTGGCAATGAAAGAAGAAAGGTTTTAAAGCTTGGCAGATAGCTGGGCAGATAGTGCGCGCTGTGCAAGCTGGAGGACCCAGATTTGAATCCTCAGCATCCATGTGAGAGACTAGGTGTGGCTGCATATGCTGTAACATAACGCTGTGTGTGTGTGTGTGTGTGTGTGTGTTACTGGGAATTGGTGACTGCCAGCCTAGCTCTAAGTTCAGTAAGATAGCCGGTCTCAAAGGAATAAGGGAGAGTGAGAGTGATGGAGCAACACACACACACACACACACACACACACACACACACAATTAAAAGAAGACAAAATTGACTCTTATCTATATTGAAGAATCGATGGTCTATTGGAGACTGGATAAAAGTTCAAATCGAACTGAATTTCTGATCCTTCTGCCTCCACCTCCCAAGGAAGGGCTTGGATGCACCCTACGCTTTCTGAAGTGCTGGTGGTGGTGGAAAGTGTTCCGGGGGGAAAACCCTCACTCACCTGCACATAGTCCACGGAGTCGCCCAGTGCCTTGAAAGCCGTGTACATGACCTCGCGCTTGCCGCCCCAACGCTGAGCCACGCACACGCACCTGCGGGTCCTCACCAGCGCCTCCACCGCCAGCCGCCCTGGGTCCTCTGCCTCCACCTCCCGGTAGGCACCCTCGCCCACAGCGCCCGCTGCCTCCGCTGGCTCCCAGGGCTGATGATAGTTGCCATCCCACACATAGGTGGCGGGGTCCTCATCGGCGAAGACTTCTCGGAACATGTCCACCATGTACAGATCCTCGGCGCGGTTGCCGTCCACCACCATGAGCACGCGCAACCGCGTGCGCGGGTACAGCAAGGCGCGCGCGGAGGTCAAGCACTGGCGTAGGTAATCGGGGTCCTCCTGGTAGGCTGAGATGGTGAGTGCCACGCTGCGTGCAGTGGCCGCATCCAGGGGTCCCTTCTCCAAGGCGCGCCTCGCAGCCGCTGCCACCCTCCGGTGCTCCAGGTAAGCGAAGAGGCTCTGTGCCACTAGGTGCGCGCTGAGGAATGCCCCATAGAGGCCAAAGGCCAGGAGGCCGTAGCTATCGGAAGCCAGAGGCACACCAGCAGCATAGGCCCAGGTCATGAGGCCCAGGATGAGCAGGGCAAAGGTGATCGTGAATGCCCGCCTGGCCAGGCCTGAGCAGCGACGCACTGCCTCTGAGGGTTTTGGCATGTCCTGTGGATGGCCAAGGAGAAGGATCAGCCTTAGGGGCCTGATGGAGGTGACTTTACTCCTGGTAATCCTCCTCATAAACTGGTTGGTGACGTCTCAGAACTTTTTAATAATATATTTTATATTTTAAAGGTTTGTTCATTTTTATTTAATGTGTGTGGATGTTTTGTATGCACATATGTCCATGGACCCTGTGCCTCGTGCCTGTGGAGGCCAGAAACGGTATGGGATAGTTTGAGTCACAGGTAATCGTGAAACCGTTTGATCTTGGGAACCATACTCAAGTCCTCTTCAAGGACGTCAGATGCCATTCATGGCGGAGAAACCTATTTCTGGGGACTTTTTATAAAGAAGATACTCTGAGCGCCACGTTTGAAGCAATTGTGGTTATAATCTTGACTTAATGCCTAATTGTATTAGTTCCATCCCCTTCTAATAGAAAAAGTCTATGTAGCCCCAACTGATCTAGAATGCCCAATCTTCTCGCCTCACCCCCTTCAGTGCAGGGAAGAAAGAAGAGAGCCACCGAGACAGGCTTTTACTGGCTCCCTAGTAAGGTAAATTACAGTGCCTCCCCTCCCCCAGTTTTAACATCTCTAGTGTGTAAAAGGATTGCACAAGGCAACACCCCAGGCTTTTCCTCTGGTTTTTTTGTTGTTTTGTTTTGTTTTTTTTGTTTTTTTTTTGTTTTGTTTTTTGCTGTTGTTTTTTGTTAGTGGCCCATAATATGGGGCTGGCTGGTAGATGGGCTAAAGGTACCTGCCTCCAAGTCTGACAACTGGAACCCACAGGATTGAAGAGAAACCAACTTGCTGTTCTTTGATTAAAACGCATGCCTTGGCGTACCCTCTCACAAAAAATAATTTTTACAGTTAGAAAAAACAATAAAGTTAAGAATAACCTCACAAACAAAAGTTTCTCTGTGCCAAGACACACTATACCACATACTAAACAGTTAATAAAAAATGTGTATCAAGGCCGGGCAGTGGTGGCGCACGCCTCCAATACCAGCACTTGGGAGGCAGAGACTGGTGGATTTCTGAGTTCGAGGGCAGCCTGGCTTACAGAGGAACTTGCCTACATGTAGCCAGAGATAACTGAACTTCTGATCCTCCTGTCTGGAGTGCCGTCAGGCATGTGCCACCATGCTGAGTTTGTGCAAGTGCTCTACCATCTGAGCTATATTTCTTTCTCTTTCTTTCTTTCTTTCTTTCTTTCTTCCTTTCTTTCTTTCTTTTTGTTGTTTTTTTTTTTTTCCGAGACAGGGTTTCTCTGTATAGCCCTGGCTGTCCTGGAACTCACTCTGTAGACCAGGCTGGCCTCGAACTCAGAAATCAGCCTGCCTCTGACTCCCGAGTGCTGGGATTAAAGGTGTGCGCCACCACCGCCCGGCTGAGCTACATTTCTAACCCAGGTAAATACTCTTATCATTCCCACTTTCCAGATGAGGTACATAGTCATAGAAATGCAAAAGCCCAAAGTTACATATAAGATCATGGGACTTGAACCCACGATTCCAATCATTAATCAGTCTTTCTGTACTGATATTTCCTTTCAGGAGAGCACCCAGCGACAGCATTTACAGTCACGATATAAACAGCAAAGGAGAGTGTTGACAGAAGCCCAGGTGGCACCTCTGAATTCCCAGAGGCCTGGCCTGTGTCCCCTTTCTATTGTCCAGTTATTTGGCAGGGCCACGTGCATTTACATATCAGAGAAGGCTGAAAACGGATTTGTCTTCTCATTCATAAAATGGGTGAGTAGCAACTTCCTGTTCTATAAGAAACCTATGCAGTGGGTCTTATGCTGTGTCCCGTGACTGAGGCCCAAAAAGATGATTTCTCTCTCCAAAGGTCACTTAAGTAGTAAGCAGAGGACTTAGGGTTCAGACACAGGCAATCTGGCTGTTGTGCATCCTCTGAGGCGACCAGATCTTCTCTCCCTGACTGACTGGTGGGTCAAGACATCTGCACAACGTAATCAACATTGACCATAGCCGAAAGGCAGCTTGTGCCACCTGTTTGTGAGTTTCTAATCTTAATTTAAAATTTACGGTGAAATGGGCTGAGGAGGTGGTTCAGTATACACAGAGAGGCCGAGAGAGCGCCCATCTGTAATTACAGCGGCTGGGAGGCACACAGGTATGTGGGACCCTGAAAGGCAGTCTGTGGCCTGGCTGAGCGAGGCTCACTCTGGAGACCCGGTAGAATATTCTACAAGGGACTGAACGGCGAGCAATGCTCCCAGATACTCAGGCTCCTGTCACCAACTCCACACTCCTGATTTCATAATCCTGTGGCTGTCAGTAGGGCCAGGCTCCCCCCTTGTGTTCTGGCTGGATTCCACCCCTACAGTCACCTGACTACAGCCAGGTTTCCCCCTCCCACAGTTATCTGGCAACAGCTGTATAAGGGGGGCTTCTTGGTCCCTCCTAGCTCCCTTGCTCTTAAGCTCTCTTTTCTCTTACCCCCTGTTTCCCCCCTCTCTCCATTCGTCTCCTCTCTTTCCATGTGGTCATGGCCAGCCCTCACCCCTCTATCTTTTCTTTCTCTCTTTATTTCTCTATCTTCTTTCCTTTTCCTATTTTCGTATAATAAAGCTTTAAAGTCATGGGCTGCCTCTTCTTATCAAAACCCGTCCTGTAGGAGCAATGGAACAGGTCTCAGTCTCTCCAGCTGCCAGAAAGGACCCAGGACTTCCCCGCCTAGCCAGGCTTCCTCTACAGGTACATGGGACCCACGCCAGAATGGCCCCCCACATTCTAAGCAAGGACCTCCCCCCTCCAGCCGGGCAGCCTCCCTCCGCAGATACACGGGAACCGCCATCCCTACATAGGTATGCAGGCCCACCTGGTTTCCTCACACAGGTAGATTCCTGGGGTTTGCTGGCAGGCCATTATAACTGAAATTGGGAACTCCCAATTCAGTGGAAACCCTCTCTTAAAAAAAAGTGGGAGTGGGGGTAAGAGATTGAGGAACACATTAATCTTGACCTCTGACCCCCACTGGAGCAGCACAGCTGAGCACACACATATGTGGCACACACACAGAGACATTAAAATGGCAGCGATGTAGGCCTGTCCTCCTCACTACTTTCGAGGCTGAATGTTATAAGAAGATTTCTAGTTCAAGGCTAGCTTGGTTAACTTAGTGAATCCCTTTCTCAAAATAAAAATAAAGAGGCTGGCAAGGTGACTTTGTAAGTAAAGGTACCTGCTACTAAGCTTGAGGACCACAGGTTGATCTTCAAAACTCAAATAGAGGATGGAGAAAACAGACTCTTGCAGGCTGTCCTCTGGTGTCCAAACTTGTCGTAAGCAAACACACACACATACACACACACATGCACACAAATACATAAATGTTTAAAAAAAAAGTAAAAAGATGGTGGTGTAAAGCCCAGTAGTGGAACATTTTTCCAAGCATGCGTGAAGCCCTGGATTCAATCCTGAGCACTTTGTACGTAAATACATAATTTAAATGCATAATTTAAGACAAATTCTTCATTTAGTTCCATTTTGTTACTGAAAAACTTTGAAATATGTTTTGACCAAGTGTGATATATGATCCTTCTCTTCTTAACTGTCAATTTTACAAAAACCTAAACCCAGATAAACCATTTCTTTATACACAGTGTATTTTTCAGTCTCAATCTAAGGTGGGTGATAAAACAAAAGACCTCATTAATATTTTGTTTTAGCAAAATATTAAAATAATCATTGTGTTTTCTAGACAATGTTCCATAAAGGTCAAGATGGCCTTGGCCTCACTGTGTGTCCAAGAATGTCCTTGGGTTTCTGATGCCTCCGCTTCGAACTTCTGAGTGATGATGAGGTAAATATGTTTTGTTTTGTGCATGCGATCACTCTACCAGCTTAGCTACAACCCTATTCCCTAAAACAATCCCGTTCCACAAGTGTTTGTTGTGTGTGTTTATGCATATGCACGTGTGCATATGCCACAGTGTGTGAGTGAAAGTCAGGGCAACCTTCAGGAGACAGTTCTCCTTCTAACACGTAGGGGAACAAACTCAGGTAATCAGGTTTAGCACCAAGCACCCTTTCTCGGGGAGTCATCTTGTCAGCCCCAAACAATCATATTTTTAAGTATACAGTAGTGGTCAGTACACTAATTTCCACTACCACTTAGAAATAGGTAATGTTTTATATTTGCAAATTGTTTTTAAAGCTGAAGTGGAAGAAAAGTATTTTCTGGAGCATGAAAGTCACACGCGGTTCAAAACTCCTGTCTTCTTAACCCAAGCATGAGGACGCTGTGGAATACCAAGTTTGAATCGTTTTGGCGGAGAATGCAGTGTTCTCCAGTCCTCAAATAATAATGCCACCTGGTGTTTGATAGAAAAGTTGATAGTCATCTCACACACTGGGTTGGAGCAAATAAATTACCAAAAAATTAATTTCCTTTCATTTCCTTTAAAATTTAGTTATTTATTTGTTTATTTTGTGTATATATGTGTGGGTATATGCATGCCACAGTGCAGGTACCTTGCTGTGTACTTGTGTGTGTGTGTGTGTGTGTGTGTGTGCGCGCATTTGTGTGTATTTTGGGGGAAGGTTGGAAGACAATTATGGCAATAGGTTCTCTTTTTTACTATGTGGGTCTTAGAGACCAAACTCAAATTGTCAGGCTAAGCAGCAAGCATCTTCAGCCCCTCAGAGCATCTTCTGGCCCCTTCCCCCCCACCCAGAGAATTTTCTGTCCCCTCTCCCCTCCACAGCACCTTCTGGTCCCTCTTCACTTGTTCAAGAGGATTTAAAATAATAAATTGCCATTCAGTTTACATTTCTGAACAGTAGAGATGAGTTAGGGTTTCTTTTAATGGGGTTTTAAAGAAGATACAGGGTCTTCCTGTGTTGCCCAGACTACCCTCAAACTTCTAGATCAAGCATCCCCCTGTCTCACCCAAGTATCTAAGACCTCAGGTACATGATGCCCAACTAGAGATAGAAAATGTAAAATAACCAATTATTAACAATAATTTATAATAACAGTTATTCCTTTAGACTCTTTTCTTTCTGTCTATTTGTCTCAAAACACAGCTCTGCCTGGGCTCCCAGGGCTAGCTCATCTTAGAAGGAAGGTCTTGATGCCAGCAATGTGGATGCATGCACCTATAGGTGCACCCGCAACACTAAGAACCACGCAACTGAAATCACCATGTTTCACAGGTCTACCGTGTCTCTGGCTGAATACAGGGCTCCTCTGACAGCCATTCAGGGGACCTGAGGACACAAGGGCCTCAGCATCAGGAAGAAACAATATCAAGAAGATATAGCAATATGTCAATAAATACCCAGACAGCCACCGTGGGTCTGGAGTGAAGGGACAGAAACAGAAAGTTTCAGAAGACATACTAAACAGTTGAACCCCAATCATATGAACTGCTATTTTTACAGGGCGAGAGAGGTTGAATATTGGTGACTGCATCTATTTCAACTAAGTAGATTCTGATCCCATAACACAATCAAAACTCAAAATGCATGTGTTA